>JAODLI010021521.1:7859-45122 GCA_027575585.1 Percopsis omiscomaycus
CCCCCTGCAGGTGTGTGCATGCGTCACAACATGTATGCAACATAACAAAGCTGTGTCATGGTTTAAAAAAACAACATTTGGGACCAAATATTTAAAGGGCCACGCCTCTAATTGTGTGGGGAATTATTATGGTTGAAACCAGCATTATAAAAAACGTTGTTTAATTTCAAAACTCCCAGAGTGTATACCCCTCCTACACAAGTGCTAAGAGAATGTTGTTTGCTTGCAATAACTGGTATTTAACCGGTTCAACTCGCTTTAGATAAAAGTGTCTGCTAAATGATGTAAATGTGAATGTACTAATTCTCCCAGCTCTCATAGGCACTCACTGTTCTGTAGCCCTCCACCCTAACTGCTAGCTGTTTCACTGACTGGTTCCTAAGTAAAAACACTTGGGCTGCAGTCTGTGGTTCTGGGTGCGTTATCATCCAACCCTCGCTAAGGGACCTGTTGCTTTGTCTATTTCTGTCTCCTGCCAGGGGCCACACCTGTCCACATTCCCGGCCTCCCACCGGAGTTCATGCAGGCCATCATGCACCAGATATCCCATCATGCCGCAGCCATGGCAGCAGCTTCGGACGCTCCGCCCGGACAGACCATACCCGTCCCCGGGGCCCCTGGCGGCGAGGGGGCTTCTCCTCCCCAGCCTCCCCAGCCTCCCCACCCAGCGCAGGCAAGGGTGGTGATCACCAGGCCAGCTTTCTCCCCCCGCATCCCCCCACCTGCTGCCTCTAGGGCAGCCACCATCAACGTCAGAGCAACAGCGCCCCCTAGTGCCGGACAGCAGCCCGGGCAGGTAAAATCAGTGGATTTGTTCAGCGCTCAAACCCAAGCCTAGTGTTTACAGCCCGCGTGGAAGAGACAGAAACGTGTAACACGTGCTGAACCAGTTAACCATGCTACTGCTCTTTATCCCAGCACCACCATGGTCCCCCTGTGGCCCCCTCCCCCCTCACTCAGATCATCAGTGGTCTGGTAGGACATCTGCTAATGCCCGGAGCAGGTGAGCCTCTCCTCTCCTCTCTGTGTAACTCTGTCATACGGTATGTTTAATACTAATGCCAAAACGTATGATAAACCCCCCTTTCAGTTTCCATGGGTGAGCCAACTACTAGCTCCTCCTCCTCCTCCTCCTCTTCCTCATCTTCCTCCTCCTCCCATTCCTTCTCCTTCTCCTCGTCTGACTCCTCCTCTACCACCGCCCCTCCTCCTCCTCCTCCTCCTCCTCCTCCTCCTGCCTCTGCCAACACCTCCGGGCAGACCTCCACCCACACCACCAGCACCGCCACCGTGGGCCAGCCGCAGGACGGGGGCGGCGAGGGAAACATGGCCCAGCTCCTGGGCTCCCTGCTCGGGGGAGCCACGGGGCACGGGGCCCCCCCCTCCATCACGGTGACGCTGCCCGGGGTGCCAGGCTTCTTCCAGGGCATGTCTGACTTCATGCAGGTGAGCTCCTCGACCGCTCAGCTCCTTGTAAACTGTTAGTGTGCTCTTATGTGGAACTTGAATAGTGGCAATATAGTGGAACTATCAAACTATACGTACAGTACAAGCGGTTACCATAACAACCGTAGAAGTATGAAGGCGCTGTGTACATTGGTCAGTCTACAGACAACATGCTTCAGCAGAACCTTGGGTGAGTTGTAAGTTGTGTCACTCTGTCAGTCTGGCCAGCATCCCCCTCAAGTGCCCCCGCAGAACCCCAGCCCGCCTCCCCGGGCCCCCGGCGGTGGGGGCGGCGACTCCCTGAGCCCGGAGCTGCTCACTGGCATCATCCAGGGGGTGCTGTCCTCCATGATGGGCTCTCTGGGAGCTCAGCACGGACCCAGCGAGACCATTGCCCAGTTCATCCAGAGGCTGTCCCATACCAGCAACCTGTTTACTGGGGGCGCAGAGGGCGCCGTAGGTGAGTCATGCGGTGTTGGACCCGTGTATGCCGTAGGTGCAACTCAAAAAATTTGAATATCGTGGAAAAGTTCTTTTCCACGAAAAATGTATTTTCGTAATTTAATTAAAAAAGTGAAACTTTCATATATTCTAGATTCGTTACACATAAATGGAACTATATTTCAAGCCTTTTTTGGTATTAATCTTGATGATTACGAATTATAGAATATATGAAAGTTTCACTTTTTGAATTATATTACGGAAAGAAATGAACTTTTCCCCAGTTATTATTATTATTATTTTTTTAGATGCACCTGTAGCACAGTGTCTTCTCCAACTGTTGGTTGGGACCCCCGACGGGGTCACAAGATGCTTTTATAATGTTTTTGAAATGTAATTATTATAATTGATGTATTTAAAATTATGTGTTGTATTTTTTCTCTCTCCATTTTTCGTTGATTATCTTTAATAAAATGTGCATTTATTTGAAGTACTGTTTAAGGTTGTTGTACTGTATATTTTTATGCTATTAAAAGTAGCTTGCAACGAGGAGGGTGCAACGTCTTTTTGGGGGTCGCACGCCGGAAAGCTACATAAGCTAAAGCGACTGGTGCTTAACTGTGTAATGTACTGCGTGTGTATGTCTGCAGTGCTTTCCTGCTCATTAGTCTGTTGGCCTGCCTTGTCTGTCTTACTGCCGCCTAGCTTCCCTACATGACTGCGTCTCTTCTTCTCTTATTGGCCAGGGTTCTTTGGGGACCTGCTGTCCCTGCTGTGTCAGAATCTGTCCATGGTAGACATGGTGCTGTTGCTGCACGGGAACGCCCAGCCTCTGGGCCGCCTGCAGCCTCAGCTCAGCGCGTTCTTCACCCAGCAGTACCTCCAGGGCCGCGAGCCCACCGACGCCAACATCGCTGTGAGTGCCTACCCTTCACTCCCTCTTTTCTTTTTTTATTAACATTAATTCTGATGAAACATTAATTTCTTCTCCGCAGACTGCATCTGAGGAGCTCATCAACGGCCTGGAGGAATACATTGCGGAAACTTTTGTAAGCATAACTATATCACTCACACACACATGCCCCAGTCCTCTCCCGGTGTAACGCTGTGCGTTGAACCGTGTGTTCTCTTTAGTCCTCGGTGACCGTGCGGGAGGGCGTGGACATCGTTCAGACCAACACGTCCTTCCTGAGACAGCAGTTCACGCAGATGGCCATGCACATCCTGCGCTGCAATGGTAAATGGTGTACATACACAGCCTTGCCTGCGTCAGAGCCCAACCCAGCTCTAATCTGAGATGTTTTCAGAGCCGGTTTTTGTCTGTCCTAAACTAGCTTAATCGCTAAAAGAGTTACATTCTTTGAATTCTCTGTCTTTGTTTTAGATTCGTCAGTTTACATCTGATGTGTTTTAAGGCTGTGGAGAACTTCAGTAGAAACTGTTACTTTGTTCTACTTTATTTCAATGATGTCCTAGTTTAATGGGAGGTTTTCCATGTCACCTTTTCATTGTAATTGTTGTTGGTCTGTAACTGTCCCTGGAAAACACGCCTTGTACCTCAGTGGGAATATTCTGTTCTGTTCAATGTAGATCACACGTTCGGGCCCAGGCTGTTGCTGCTGTGCACCCAGGGCCTGTTTGAGTGTCTGGCCCTCAACTTGTACTGCCTCCGAGGAGATCAGAGAGACCTGACCATGGTCATCAACCAGCGCATCGTTAGTACACAGGGGGGGTACAGGTGGGGCAGGATAGTCTAGTTGTCTTGGTGTTGGGGTCCCAGCCGGAAGGTCGTGGGTTCGAGCCCCAGAGTTGGCCTACCTGTAAGCATCCTTGAGCAAGATGCTATCTGCCATCTGCTCCATGTAATAGCACCATGTAATTGTGCTAAATGACCTAATTGTAATTGCTACACTGCACTGAGCTCTCACCTAAGGGAGCATATATAGATGTCATAATAATAATAATAATAATAAAAATGGTTGTGTGTTTGTGTGCGTTCAGAGGAGGATGTCGGCAGAGGTCAACCCCAGCCTGGTGAACTGGCTCACCAGCATGATGTCCATGAGACTCCATGTCATTCTGGAGCACAACCCCATTACTGACGACCAGATCCAGCACTTTGTCATCCACACACAGGTAATACAGAACACCTCGGTAAGATGTAATGAAATTCTATCAGAGAGCATAGCAGTTATGCAAGTCTGTTTAGAGTTTATCAAGAGTTTAGACAAGGTTCAAATGTTCTTATTTTACAATGACAAGACGTAGAAAATATTTTAAAATTGAATCCTACGCTTCCATTTAGCCCCGACATTGTTGTTATACAGCCATGGAAAGAATTATGAGACCACTGCCCATTTATAAAAATATAATATCTATATACAATTACATTTATATTTCATATATATATATATTAAAAACATTTTTTTATTATTTAATTTAACTTTTATACATTTTTGCTATTTATATTATTATATTTACAAGAACATGCAGTGGTCTCTCAAGTTTTTCCATGGCTGTATATCCACTTTGTATTTTGTGTTGTAGTGTTTCTTACCTGTTGTGTGCTGTTGTGTGTCAGAGTGACTCTAGCCAGGCGATGCAAGCTGTGGCGCAGGCTGAACAGCAAGACGGTCACAGTGTAGCGGTCAGTTGTGCTTTTATTCAACCGTACTCCTTAAAGGTACATTCCTCGTTTTGGGTCTGCCCTATTGCCATGTTGCTTTTAAACTCGCAGATGCTCCTCCCGCACCTTATGCCCTGAGTGGCTGGCACTCTTCTCTACCCCTCCCCCTACAACACTCCTAGGCTCAAACTGTCTATTTTATTTTAACATTAACCAGATTAGCAGTTTTGGGCCACTTATGCCTAAACACTTCCACATTCCACAGTCATTGTTGACAGAGTTCAGGAGAGGGCATTAACCAGTAGCATACATTCAAAGATACATCACAAAGAAATATCTGTTGTGCCAATGAAATGTGAGTTAATTTCTTTGCTCTCGAGTTTTGGTAGTGATTAGCCCTAATAGTCTTGCTAACATGACCATTGCTAAGTGATGACAGCTCACCCAACAGCCATCCTCCCTTTCCCACCTGAGAGACCCACTAAACTGTCTTCACAAGCTGTCTTGTAGCCCAGTTAGGAGCATGTTAATGTTAACCAACAGGCCTAGCTTGCCTCACAACTGCGTATTTCTTCCTCTCCCATCCAGATGGACGACACTTTGTCCCCTGCGCCGGCCACCACAGCCGAGGAGGCCATGCTGGTGTCGGGCGACGGCCGCGAGGTTGGGGCGTCGCCCAGGGAGACCACGCCCTCCCGCAGGGTGTGGTCAGGGGACACACCGGGCCTGGTGGCGCCCAGCGGCAGGGAGGAGGCGGGGCCTGAGGCAGAGCCATGGGCAGCAGCTGTTCCACCTGTAAATGGTTCTCTATAGAAATGCTTCATAAATGATGTCACCTTTTATGGCTGTAGAAACCTGTGCCCAGCCTTTATTTGACAGACAGATCATACCCACTATTTCCCGGACACATGTTTTAAAGGCTATCCAAATAAACCTGACTTGACTAGAATAGGTAACTTTGACAGTAACAATAATAAATGGTCAGGTGTGTCTGTTATTGGCTAGAAAATAGATAACCCACAGTTACCAGGTATGCAAGCATAGCACTACCTTTGCCCTCCGGGCTTATCTTATCTGTTTGACATATACTGTAGTTACAGTGATTAACGCATTGTTCACAGGAATGGGTGCCTATCATCAGACATGACATGCTGTCTCAGAGGAAGATCAAAGCCCAGCCTTCCCTCTCTGACGCTTACCTGCACGGAATGCCTGCCAAGAGGAGGAAGGTGAGATCTTTACATTTACTGAAGGAATCTCCCTGTGCGCGTATAGATACCCACCATAACCTCTCACGTTCTGAAATTCAAGTGTGAGGTAATTTGTGCTTAATGAGTGTTGGTTGAGACTTCAGACTGTTAAAGCGTCAACCTCAACAGTCTAGAAACGAGTGAGAGGGCTTAGGGTTCCTACATCAGAAAATTTGAATCCTCCAATGGAAAACCACACATTTGTTTTAACGTGTTTTGTTGAGAGAAACAAGATCCTGTTTCTCATGCATGTGGGACAGAGTTGCTGTTGGTGTTTTGGGAAGTATAGTGACTGTAGTTTCATATGCTTGTCAGACGGCCCAGTGTGAAGGGCCCCACCTTTCCTTGGCTGACGCAGTGAGTCGTGCTGCTCGCACCACAGGGGTCAGGCCTGTAACAGCCCCAAATATCCTGCAGGGGGAGCTAGAGACACCAGAATTACAGGAGGCATACACAGAACAGGTAAATGCATTTACTGAATTTCATGTAATCCAATTATCACTTTCCTCATAGAGACAATCTTCCCACGTTTTCCTGAGACCAAACTGACATGCTTTGTGTGCAGCATATTACTATCACAGTAGGAATAGTTAATAATATTAGTTCATTTAGACATTTTTGATTATAATGATGAGGTGTGCCATTCAATCAGTTGTTATCTATATATTATCTTCTGCTCAAGGTGAGACATGACCTTAAAGAGAGAGTGAGACACGATCCCAACTACTGCTCACAACGTTTCCCCAACACGCACCGGGCATTCTCTTTAGACGACTCTTAATCCTATTGGTCCGTATCAATGTCAGCAACCGTCTGTGTCCAGTCACCTTGTCCCAGGATAATCCATCCAAAGCAATTTTACATTTAGTGAGTTGTTTAATCAGCCAATACTGTGCTGTTACCTGCTGTAGATGTGTAGTCTTTAAACCCATCTAAGCTTCATAGCCTGAGGAAGTCTAACCTTTGTTTTAAATGTTGAATGTATTATATATTTGTATACAAACTGTACATTGTGATAGTGTTACTCACCATGGAATATATTGTTTTGTTTACATTTTAGATTCTTAATCTTAAATCACTAGCTCTTTATTGGGTCCTTGTTTGTACAGTAATTTAGGGAATTATTTTTGCCATTGATATTTTGAGTCTGGATGTTTTGTCATTCCTATCTTTTAACCATAAATACATTTTTAATGCAATTAATCAACCATGTATGATTTCATGGTACTGTATTAACACTTTAGCAATTAGCAAGCACAGCTTCAATGTATAGAATTTGTAAAAAATTGAATGTTTAGCCTGTGCTCATTGCTCTCAAATAAAATTGATTTAAAAGTCAATTGTTTTCTTTTGAATTTTGTTTATATGGGTTAACCTAATAACATTTTCAGAGTAGAAGGGGGTGAATGATAAGTAAACACAAAGCGCAGAAGGGGCTGTGTAGTGTATATGTGAATAAAATGCCTCTGAATGGTGTGAAATCTTATTTGTGTCATGTCTTCACTTCTTTGTCCCCTCTGGTCAATAAATATTCACTATGCCTAAGTCTTTACCTCTTTTATGTAGAGATTCTAGTCTTACACTCAAGCAATGAAGGTAGACGCCACTGGTACTTGGGCCAATATTCTACCACAAACCAGAGCAAAAAAGTTCACTTATTTGACTCAACATTCTATTAAACATTGTTTGACATGCTTTATTACCCACTTTGAAAGAGCACAGAAGACCAAAGTGCAGGCTTTTGTGTAAAACCTAGTGACCGCATCACTACTGCAACCTAATATAGATGTAGTACTTATTCATGAACACTGGGTGAACAAAGATTTGTTTGTATCAAGATTACACTAAATCTCGATGAAACCCTAAACACTATAGTCACATATTGCTGATAGCCTGCGTCCAGGGTTCTATTTGTAGCTCCTTTATTAGCATTGTCAGGACTGACTGAGGCAGCTCTCTCCTCTGCAGGCACCAGACTAACAGAATGTGACAGTTGTGCTATATCAGAATGAAAGAATAAAAATAATAAAACAAAACACATCTTATAGAGACACAAGCACAAAACACTTCCAGTGGTCTCTGCAAACAGAGATGAAACTACTGGGGTCCGGCCATCAGGTGGAGACTCAGGAGTCCCACTTGCCATTTCTATAAGCATTATGTTAGTAGATCATCATAGTACGCATGTACATCATGTGTTTATTTCCACAGTTTATGAAAGTGCATTGAATTGATCTCACACAAACTCGCCAAAAATAGTAAATGGAAAACAAAAAAGCTGAAATGGGGGCAGATAACCAAAGGAACGTGCAAAGGCTCAACAGCAAACACGTCGAACTGGCAGAGCTGAACAACTGGCTTATCAGTTACTTTTAGTTTTGGTCACTATTAGAGCAGCGGCACTATTCCCCCTCAGTGTTCTTCCCAACATCATCTCAACAATTCACCGATAGTTTTAATATAGTAATATAACACAAATCTATGCCACGTGATAAATGTACTATGAGCTACAGTCCAAGTCTAGCTAGGCATGCACTGCGCAGGTAACATAATTTCACCAGCTGTACAATTGTGCCTTGATTTGTTTTAGCATAGCATTCACTGCAGACCAAATTACATAATGTTTTCAAATAGCTGCTAGCGCTGTTGTACCAGAGAGGACGTTTAAGCTACACAAGTGGGACATGTACATTACACTGCTCTAACATTGACATTTTAAGAGTACACAGTATCTTATATTGGTTAGTTTCATGAAATGTGACCGTGGGACATGACAAAATCGCTCCGTTTTCACCAATACAGCATGTCAATGAGATATTAGGCATTCTGTTCAATTGTTCATGTTTTTATAACAACCGAGATTGTATATTTTCCTAGCAGGCCCACAGTGTTCCCGTGGTGACTCTTGGACATTGCAACAGATACATTTTTCACACAATGAATGCTGTTTGGATTTGTGAAATAATTCGGCTAGCCTGGCCTGCCCCTATCCCTCCCCCTCTCAGTTTCTGGGCTGACGGACAGAGGAGAGGAGGGGAGGCAGTAGGTTGAGGGCCGGTCGGTGCTCCTGGAGTCCCAGTGCCACCAGAGCCCCCGCCAGCAGGGAGCGAACCCTGGGCAGGACGGGGGGCTGTGCCTGCATCACCTTGAGATACAATCAGATGCGTTAGCAGAAACCACTCAACAACAGGCTCACCATCGACTGCCTCTAGATAATAACACAGAGCCACTCACCTTTTCTACTTTATGACAGTGAATGAGTCCATCATGTCCAATATAGAAGGTAGAGAATGCATCGTATGACCTAGGGGGCACACAATTGGGTTTCGTTGCAAAAGTGAGAAACTATTATCACTGGAAGGCCCGCTAGGGGCTGTGTACAATACACTAGCCGGGATCCTAGTATACCTGTACAGGTGCGACTTGTCCTTCCTGTAGAAGCGCAAGAGCAGAGTGTGGAAGGGCAGGCCTCTGATCCTCCAGCGAGCCTTCACCGTGCCGTCCTCCGCGTGCTTGGTCAGCTTCAGCACCTCAATGCGAGCCTCCGCGTAGTAACACAGACACAGCAGCCGCCACAGCGATAGGCTGAGCTGGTAGGCCACACGGCCCCTGCAACCAATCAGGGGGGAAGGAATGGACCAATCGGTTTAAATAAGACGTCTTGGTTGTTGTCAGCCAACAACCAGAAAGCAGTGAAGAGCTATGAGAAAGGGAGCAGGCGGACTGACCTGGTGTGGGTATTCAAGAGGCCGTTGATGAACTCCACATCATTTGAATACATGGTGAAGTCATGGCTCTTCAAGAAGAAACTGGGAAGCTTGGAACACCAAAAGGTCAAAATGTATTCCTCGATTATGTGTCACAACATAACATTCACACCAAATGATATTATATCCCATTTTGAATGATACCGTCTTTAGACTCTCACCTCCAGCCGAAGCCTTTCATACATCAAGGCCAGTTTCTCCTCTCCTTCACTCTCCCTTGCATTATGACCCCCCTCCGCTCTCTCTGGCTGGCTACACAGAGAGACAGCCAGCCATGTAGACAGCTCTAGAGGCTTGTTCTCAAGTCCAACAGCGCATCCAGACGGGATTCCCCTGGCAGACCGAGGCTGTGTTGCCGGGCAGTGGAAACAATAGAAATGGGAGCCATACATGAACGGAGCAGGACAGCCCTCGGCTTCAAAAAGTCTCCTGAAAGAACCGTGCTCTCTCTGGGCCCCGCCCTCTTTCTTCGGAGCGTCCGCTCTCCAGCCGACACTGATGTCGTCCTCTCTGCTGCCGTCCACGGTGGTCAGCGGGAAAAGAAACTCCAGGGGCTTTCCGGCCTCCGGCGAGAGGAGCTGCCCAAACAGGGGGCTCTCCCCTGGGTTGCGCTGGCCCTCACACTCCCCCCAACGCACCACAATGCAGACGCTGACCGAGTGCCACTCCTCCTCGGAGCAGGGCGCTCCCTGGGGCTGGCTTGCATGGTGGAAGGGATGGGAAAGGGCCGGCTGCTTAAAGTTCTGATATCTCAGGCCATTGGGGGGACCAAGGGCCCATGATGCACTGTTCAGGGGCCGGGTCTGTTCAATCCACTGCCATTCACTTGCCTGAGAGGAAGCAAATTGAGTTAGAATATTAGCTTTAAGCTTAAAGCTGCATGTGCACTATTTGTACCTTTGCATCTCTACTCCCTGATGCAGCCTTTATACTATGATTGCTACGGCAACAGACAAATATAATTTACATTCAATATTTAAATCAAGTCCTGTAAATAAATCACCTGTGAGAGACTCCACCACTGTTTCTTGACCGGCTGTCTGCTGACATGGCCCCTGACGCGTCCCACCCAGAAAGCGACACACCCTCTGCACACAGCCATTCACCACAGGGGCAGGACCAACCCCAATCACCAGATTACCATACCCACAGCCGGGCTCAAATCACAAATTTGAGATCTGTTTCTGCTTGCTGCCGTATGTTGTATTCGCTTCTAGACAATTCACAAAACTAGGGAAATGCCCGTTCCCACACACCTGGAAAGTCTGAGAAAAGAGGAGAACAATACTTGTGAGTATAAGTGAGTATACAATAGTTTAGACAAACATGGAAATATCTGTATAAAAGTGGTGCTAAATAACAACAAAATTGTCATAATTAAACTGCACCAAATCAGTTGTCTATTGATAACCTTCTGCATCATTTAATTGTCAACAGTAACCTGTACACATCAACAGTAACTTGTACACATAATTTTGACTGAGGGTTGCCTGTAGTTTTTACAGCGCTGGAAATTATGCTAGTGGCACATGACATGTAGAGCGTGAGTGACAGCACTGGACCACCAGCTCATAATCAAAGACCGTCGGACTTCTTGTACACTAAAAAAAAACGACGTTGCTGCAACTATATATGACTGTATCATCTCATTTGATGGTATATTAATATGGATTATATAACACTGGCAATAACTGTCAATGAGTTGTGGACCGATTGCTATAGCCCTTCAACTTGTTTTGGTACAGTTAATGCATGGCTGCACTGCAATGCCCAACATCATGAAGTGACACGACACACAAGTGCAGCAGCAAATGTTGCAAATCATCCTTCAGTAACATCCACGATCCACTAACGAAAATCTTCATGAAAACAAAAAAGGATTTCTTGTCATCAAAATTGATTGGTCTCAGAGCTAGTTGAAATATGCATTGGTAACCGCCTTTATACACTAACGATGAGTAGACAGCTTCCACAGACGTATATGAGTAGTTCTCTCCAGAAATAGCTTCAGTATAGCCAGTATAGCTTTCCAACAAGCTTTACTGAACCTTACCATACATGTTGCTTGTTAGCTACCCTACCGTACGTTAGCTATATGCAACCGGTTCCACCAAGTAGCGACCTAGCCACCAGGGTTACAGTATAAACCTTGCACGTAAAGTTACCTTTTAAAAACGACCAGCATTTATTCCGAATGGGATACGGCAATGCCCCAACTGAGTAGTTGCAAATAAAACACGGTTGATAACAACACACCAATGGTCAGTTAACTTACACAAATGTCATTAGACTCCCTAATGTCCTTGTCCAGTCAGTGCTTCACGCATGCGCGGCACAGGAACGTTTCCAGAAAGGTGCGTACTGGGTAGGCCTAACGTTACGCCTCTACATGACGCCTCTAACGTTACATGGTACAGAATATTTTATATGTAGTTTATTTTTCACGTTCTCTGGGAAAACAAAATATAGCGTTGTTGCTGTTCTTTCTGAAGTTCAACGAACGGTATACAATACAAATAAATTCAAAACAAGCTAAATATGTCGTCTCTAAAAAATCGATCTTAACAAAAAGTATTGTCGTAAAATTGGCTGTCCAATAAAGTACATGCACTTGTTCACTAATACTAATAATTGTGTCCCAAATCCAAATCCCAAAGTACAGATCAGATAACGTTACGTGGATGCATTATTAGATCCTCCAAGTGGCGCTGTCGATACATTAACCGTGTATAGACCATAGACAAGCCAATCAAAATCGGTGTATAAACCGGAAACGGAAGACGACGGAATTAACCGACCAATCAAAATCAATGTTGGTGTTCGTCATCGTCATCGTCGCCTGGTGGGAAAAGGCCGCATGACATGTGTGCTGCTGGTTTGATAGTCCTTACTGTCTGAAAACAGCACAATACAGTTTTCTATACATTTTTTAACTCACTTCCGATCAAAGTACAGAAATGCCCAAGAAAGCGAAAGAAGAGCCTGAATGGGAAGGTGACGAAGTCGCCCCAGGTAACATTCAATAAGCGCCAACATTTAGAAGCCTGGATGGGATATTAGCATCACAGCAAGCAAGCTAACGGCAACTAAATTAGCCCTTATCTAGTAACCTAACATGCTTGATTTTGCTATTAAGAATCTTATTTTACAATCAACTGAAAAATCTTAACAACGTCACGCCAGACAACAACATGACAAATCTATCAGCTCTTACACCTGTGATGGTTAATGTGGAAGTGATGCAGTGCTCTTTTTCTTCACTGAAATGTGTACTTACCAGCTTCCCCTGATGTTGTCAATGAATGTCTTGAAACAGGTATTGTTGCCAATTGAGTATTTGTATTGTTGCTAGCTATACTATTGAGTTTAGATTCAGTGTATAGGTAGTTAATAGTTTTGGTCAGCTAGCCAAAGATGCATCCCCTTCTAGGTCTGAACGAACATCTGCAATTTTTTTTGTTCTAATCGAGATCAGACCACTAACCCTACCCTACCCTCTCCAGCTGAAAAAACTGTGAAGAAAGGCAAGAAGGATAAAAAGGGCAAAAAGAATGTAAGTGGGTTTTTTTTTGACACCATGATATTATCAGTTTTGTTTTAGTTTCCCTGTTGTCTGATTGTACTTTGTGACCAGTTCTTTGAGGAGCTGGCCACAGACAGCAAAGTTGAAAACACAGAAGAGGCACCTGTGAAGGACACACAGGGGAAACAGGTAATATCTAATGTATCATTATTGTGCTGTTTAAGTTTAGTATACAAGTTAAAGTCTGTCTTCTCACCACACTAACTTGATGGCCTCAGTACATTTTCTGCTCCTATGTAGCTGGTAGAAACAAGATCAATATAGCGGCAGTTTTGTATTAGGTGTTTTTTAATTTGTCATTATTCCTTGACTCAGAAAAAGAAGAGAGAGCGCCGGAAAGGCAAAGGGGGAGAAGATGTGGATGATGATGAGGAGATTATGCAGAGGCTGAAGAAGCTGTCTGTCCAACCCAGTGACGACGACGAAGATGAGGAGGAGCCAGGTTAGCTGCCTCTCTACCCCCTTGTAAAGAATGTTGCCAGCCTAATTAGAGAATACCTTGTACAGTTTGATGATCACTTAAAAACTGCTTGCTTTCCTCCACAGTCACCGTCCCCAGTAAAGGAGGAAAGAAAAATAAGGTTTGTTTCATGATTTATTCCTATTGTGTGTGTGTGTGTGTGTATACGAGATCTGAGGTCTATACCGTGCGTTGCTTTAAAACCTGTTGTTCCTCAGGGTGCAAATATCTTTGCTGCTCTGAGTCAAGGGCAGAGCGATGAGGAGGAGGAGAAAGGTGATTCAGATGAAGATAGACCATTAAAAAAGGTACTTGGCCTTGTATTGTACTTAATAATTAAATGTATGCCCACCAGCAGTAAAATAATTACAATATCTTTGCTTTTTCTTCAATTTTGTAAATAATCGACGATAATTGAAGCCTTACATAATTCCCCATTTGTTTAAAAATGTATGGTAAGATAGTACTTTACCGATCCCCAAAGGAAAATTCAGGCATTGTAGCAATAAATAGGATGAGTAGATAAAGAGATAACATATGCTTTATACATAGATATACTACTTTACACAAAATCACTGTTGTGTACAAATATACAGATGTATCTGGAAAGGTTTATAGTTTTCCATTAACACGTAGCGGCTATACACTGTATACACTGTGCAGTCACTAGAAGTACTGGTAGATACCAGTGGGGCAGTAATATAAGCAGTGGATATCTACACTATACAAAGGTAAATATACATGATGCAAATAAAAGAATAACATAATTATTACTACTATATGTATAAATGTGTATTCAATTTAGACAAATTTAAAGGTCAGTTTGCTTACAATGGCTTTGTACCAGGCTTTGTAAATGTAAATCATCAGAACAATAATATATTGTCTGGGTGTGCTTTGTCTGAGTACAACAGCAGGGTGAGTGCACAATGACCACGTTTAACCTCTGGTGATGAGTTCACATATTTATTGTTCTGGTAACTGATGCATTTGCGCACTGTTGTTTTATAGGCTGTCTATTCTATTTTAAGAAATATTATAATTTACACTTCCCTCCAATTTTCCATAAATTACTATAACTCATTTTTGAGTCAAGATGTAGGACCCTTGCACTGCTTTTCTTCTATCTCTTAACCTGCCGTTCCACCCTACCTCTGTGTTACGCCTGTGTTAGAACGGTTATTGGAAGGGGTTTTAACAGAATGCAGAGTGCACGAGGGAGGTTCCTAGCAATGAACCACTTGTTTTGGGGGGTGATGGGTCAAAAAGAACCACTGTCTCAGTGAAGCTCCAAGCCACCTAACCTGTGCTGTAAACAAAGAACAATGGTCGAGACCTAATAAAAACCAGCCGTACTAAACACCATGGGTCTATCTGTATGTGTGTGTGTGTGTCCGTCTTCGATACAGGAAGTTGAGGTGGTTTCTAAGACCAAGAAAAAAGATAAGGCTAAGGCCAAGAAGGCGAAGGTGGGTGTTGGATTGTTCTCGTTCTCCGTTCTCGCTTGACTCGGCATCTTTTTATTTTGTACCGTCTGACCTCTAACCCGCCAACACCGCCCCCTCTCCTCCCCCGTGGAGTGCGATGATCTGGCGCATCTGAGCATGTCATTTTCTTTCTCATGTTTCTGTTTATAATCTGCATCTATTTTCTTCCTGCCTCATCTCATATATGACTGTTAAGTCTCCTAACATTTAACCCTAAATGTCCCCCCGCTCACACTGTCCTGTATGCGCTATGTCATCAGGGTGACTCTGAGGATGAGGTGGAGAAGAAAGATGAGGACGAGAAGAAGCCTGTTGCGAAGACCCAGAAGGTGGAGGCCAAACAGTCCAAGGTTAGAGCCGGAACCGGCTGGTTTGTGTCCTTGGTCTTCATTGGGAGATGATGATGAGGATTATGTCTGTCCTGTAGTCACTAGAAGATGATGAGGGAGAGGAGAAGCTGAAAAAGGGGCAGAAGGAGCAGAAGGGGCAGAAGGAGCAGAAGGGGCAGAAGGAGCAGAAGGAGCAGAAGGGGCAGAAGGAGCAGAAGGTAGGTTGAGCAACCAGATACAGAGCTCTCATTTGTGCTGGTGTAACTTGCCAGGGGGTAACTTCCATTCCCTTCTACGTAGAAGGTAAAAGCTGTTGAGCGACCGCAGAGTGACGACGAAGACGAGAACGAGGAGAGCGATGGAGACGACACCATGAAGGTGCGTGGCTTTAATTGCCGGAAGCTCTCCATCGGCTCCGGCTTGTGACCCGGTTGACACTTGTCCCTTTCCGTCTCTGGCCAGTGTGCCGAGGATGTTATCGCAGATCAGGCCAAGCAGCAGGAGGACGACCCGTTCGCCAACCTCAGCAAGAAGGAGAAGAAGAAGAAAAAGAAACAGGTAACGCTCTACTGCGTCCTTACGAATGACTACACGAGTGCTTTCCTCCTAGGGAAATATGATCCTTGTCTCACTGTAAGATGGAAAATATGCATTGAAGTGACCCCCTCCCACCCCTTACAAACTTGAATACAAAATGTTGGTGTGTGTGCTTACAGTTGGAGTATGAGCGACAGGTTGCCAGCGTGCGCGCTCAAAACGAGATCGAGGGAGACTTCTCCGTGTCCCAGGCTATGTCCTCCAGAACAACCATTCAAGAGAATGCTGCCGACATTAAGGTCTCCTCTATCTCCCAAGCAAACCCCATTATATATTGGCTCAATAGCTGTCAGATGAATTGGCTGAAGAGGAGATTGTTTGAGTTTTTAGATATTACGACTGTTAGTTTTAACAATTGCCACAGGTTACTTATTTAACAGGTCAGTGAAAAGGTTATCGTGAATTCATCTTTAGTTGTTAGCTCTTTTTCTAAGTGTTATGTGGTTTCCTTGTATCAGCTGGAGAGGTTCAGTATTTCTGCTCACGGAAAGGAGCTCTTCGTGAACGCTGACCTTCTGATCGTGGCCGGTAGAAGATACGGTTTGGTCGGACCCAACGGGTAAACATCCACCCCTCGATTCACAACCGCTTGACACGGGGTCGCGACTCGCACCCCCACTTTGACACCGGCTGGTAATTTTCCGTGACCCTGTCTGACGCGCCTGCCTCTGTCCCCCTCTGACCAGGAAAGGCAAGACCACACTGTTGAAACACATTGCCAACAGAGTTCTCAGTATTCCCTCTAACATCGACGTGCTGCTGTGTGAGCAAGGTAGGTCACTCGCCAGTGTCCCCCCCCCCCTCCCCTCTTCCCTTCCCTTTCCATGGCTCTGTCCATGTGTCTCACTCTCACTCTCCATGCCCCCCTCCCCAGAGGTGATTGCCGATGACACGCCGGCGGTGCAGGCGGTGCTGAAGGCAGACACACGGCGCCTGAAGCTGCTGGAGGAGGAGAAACGTCTGCAGGCTCGCCTGGAGAAGGGAGAGGACAGCGTGGGAGATAGACTGGAGAAGGTTCATTCAGACCAACTTGTATTTGTATACGTTTTTGCTGGGCTGGCCTGGCCTGGGGAGGTCATGGAAACTACACATTGGCTGTGAATACCTCCGTCATATTCAGAATCAGAATCAGAAAAAGCTTTATTGCCAAGGACGTTTTCTACGCATACAAGGAATTTGTGTTGGTGTTGTTGGTGCATGTCAAACACCCTCCAAATACAAGAAAGACGAGACATCGCGTACTAAAAACACAAACGATACAAGTATGTATACACCTGCCAAAGTGTCATATTCACCTGCCAAACGGTAGTCTCAGCCTTGGCTGCTGGCTGATCCAGTTTACATGAAACATTCAATGATGAATTACTTGTAGACTATGGTCAAGGTGGAGGTCTATATATAGGTAGGAAAAACAAGACGTAGTTGATCTTTTTATGCCACATAATATAAACAGAAATTGATTCATTATTAAAAATGATATAAATACTTACTAAATAAGGGTTAAAATCTTGTGTTTTATAGGGAGAAAATATTGGTGGGAAATACCTGGGACACACGTGTTAATGGTTCCAGAGCTTATTATGTAATTCCTTCCACCAAGACATCATTTAGGAAACATTTCTTAGTCAAATGACACACCAGCCTTCACTTTAGGCCCCATTTGGACCCAGTAGTTGCCCAAGCCACTTTGCCTAGCTTTGACACTGTCCTAGAGCAGCTACAGATCACGTTCCATCCGGATTATGTTAACGGCCGTTTGTCTCTCCAGGTGTACGAGGAGCTGAGGGCGATCGGCGCTGCAGCAGCCGAGGCGAAGGCCCGCAGGATCCTGGCTGGTCTGTCGTTCACTCCAGAGATGCAGAACAGACCCACCAAGAAGTTCTCTGGTGGCTGGAGGATGAGAGTCTCCCTGGCCAGGTACAGCCACATCACACACACACCATACAGACAGGGCTTAACGGTTAGTAATGGGTATCCAGGACAATTCCCAGGAATCAGACATGGCCGGTCTTATAATGATTTTCTGTTGTGTTCCTACCTGCAGAGCTCTGTTCATGGAGCCCACCCTACTGATGCTGGACGAGCCCACCAACCATCTTGACCTCAATGCTGTCATCTGGCTCAATAAGTAGGGGGCACTCCAACACATGCACAGATCACGCTAATTTCTAAAGCACATTTAAAGTCCCCATGAAATGGCTTGCTTCTCCAACAACTAATAGCGTTAAGTATATTACTATATACTAATTGCTATATACTATTACTAGTATATAACTAAACCTAAACCAACCAGAATAGGGGAAAATGTATGTTAACCTGTGGTGTTCTCCATAAAGCTATCTTCAGGGCTGGAAGAAAACCCTGCTGATAGTTTCCCACGACCAGAGCTTCCTCGACGACGTCTGTACAGACATCATCCACCTGGACAACCAGAAGCTCTACTACTACAAGGGCAACTACTGTAAGTATTTCATTTGTCTGGGAGAGCTTCATTACATTCCCCCTGCTACAGTCAGTTATATTTAGCTAAACGACCTTTCTAACAATAACAAACCCCACACTAAATGCATGTTTCCTTTTGTGTCAGTGACTTTTAAGAAGATGTACGTCCAGAAACAGAAGGAGCTCCAGAAACTGTATGATAAGCAGGAGAAGAAGCTGAAGGACCTGAAGGCTGGCGGCAAGTCGACCAAACAGGCTGTGAGTCTGCGTGAATACATCCACACACACCAGATGTTGGACCCAAACCTAATCCCTAAACGCTGTACTTGCTTCTCACGCTTCCTAGAAGCATGTCTGCACATATCGGGTGTATTCCATATCCCATCCACATATTTAATACAAATGCAGTATGTTTTCTTACATGATTATGGGCCCAACGTGTTTTCTACAACATTATACTTTATGTATATATGTATATACTATATGTTTTGCATTGTGTATAGTTTTCACGCTGGAATAGACTATTTGTGCTTAGTGACATTCTGAAAGGCCGTGCAAGGCCAACTTCAAATATCCTGGTTCTTCACACACGTTGCAGTGCTTTACTTCGATATATATATATTTCATTTTAGGTTTTTTATATAGTCTGTTGGTGAAGTAGCAGCATTAATCACTATGAGGGGGGGATCAAATTAGTTCAGCAGTGGCAGGGATATTTAGACCCCACCACCCCATCATGCATGAAAAATAAGAGGTTTAAAAAGGAATGAATATGAATGTAAATATGGCCATGAGTTGAGATGAGGTTTGCTGCGTGTATATTCAGGCTGTAATGTTCCAGAACAGTCCAGACCCAGACTGTCTGTGGCTCTGCTCACGCTCGGCTCTCTGTTGGTCCTCCCTCAGGAGAAACAGACGAAGGAGGCCTTGACCAGAAAGCAGCAGAAAGGGAAGAAGAAGGGAGGCGCAGAGGAGGAAAGCATGGAGGCCACGGAGCTGCTAAAGAGGCCCAAGGAGTACACCGTCAAGTTCACCTTCCCCAACCCTCCCCCCCTCTCCCCGCCCATCCTGGGGCTACACAGTAAGATGCTACACACACACACACACACACACACACCATCCCCTTTGCGTGTCCTGTTATTTTCTTACTTGTTTCGGGAGATGTTTAAATAAACAAGGATAATTAGTTGATTCAGCAGATGCTTTTAGCCAAGTATTAAGGAGCTGGTAGTAGTAATGTATCTTGCCCAGGGACGTTTATGTGGAGGATAATGTGGAGGAGAGTGGACCCATGACCTTTCAGGCTGGTAATCAAACACCCAGACCACTAGACTATCCAGTTCTGGAAGAACCATCTTGGTTCATAACTGATGGCTCAGAGTGACTGAATATATATAGTGTATTTATATAAAATAAAATAAAAACCTCATATCACGTGCTAGTGTCATAATGGCTTTATAATGTAAGTGGTTACAGTACCTAAATCTCTGCTCTGCCCTCACACAGGTGTTGACTTCGGCTATGATGGTCAGAAGCCTCTGTTCAAGAATGTGGACTTTGGCATTGACATGGAGTCCAGGAGTACGTGTGTCTACACGCATATACAGTACAGTGCACCTCTATAGCCCTTTGGTCACTCTATTCATCTAATGTTGTCCTTATTTCTTTCTTCAGTCTGCATAGTTGGACCCAACGGCGTGGGGAAAAGTACCCTGCTGCTACTCCTCACCGGGCGGTTAACCCCAGTAGGTGTACGCTGTACAGACCGCCTTAAGGCTTTGTTCTGCGCTTTTAGTGTTTAGACCTGCGTGAATTGAAGTTTATTTCATCTTTCAGACCAAAGGTGAGATGAGGAAGAATCATCGACTGGTGAGTAACACTTTAATATTTTAATGTCTGTCTAGAATAAGAAACAATAGAGAAGTACTCCAGTGTCATCAATGAACCACTGATCCTACCGAAGTGTGTCAAAAGCAAGAAACGTACTCTAAGCTTAACCTCCCTTCGGATAAGGGGAGAAGACCATAAGAGAAAATGTAAAAGAAAGCAGGAATCCCTTCCGAGACCGTTGTGCCATACGTTAAAAGAACATTCCGTTGCGTTCCAGAAAAAAATGGGATGTGGTTATTTCCTATATAATGTCTGACCTCCTGCCATGAAGCGTTCGAATTCCTCTTTTTGGAAAGATGACGTATAAACAAACGTTCTGAACGTGTTTGCATTACAGGGTTTTTTGTTGGAAAGTAAACTTTGTTGGAAAGTAAACATCGTGTTTAAAACAATGTTTAAAACATTGTGTTCACGTGATGTCACAATCCGCCTCTCAGTGAAATCAGAGGTGTATATTTCCTCTGGAATCCTTAGTTGGAATTCCTACATCAACTGGCATTCCATTGCTTGGCATTGTCCAAGTGGACTGAAACGCATTATCAGATGATCTTAACCAATTGGACGTCAAACATTAGATAAACATCTGCTTCCCTCTTTGCAGAAAGTGGGCTTCTTCAACCAGCAATATGCAGATCAGCTGACCATGGATGAAGCGGCTACAGAATACCTGATGAGGAACTTCAACCTGCCCTATCAGGACAGCAGGAAGTGTCTGGGTCGCTTCGGCCTGGAGAGTCACGCACACACCATCCAGATATCCAAACTTTCTGGTACAGACAGCAGCGTATCAATAAACATGTCGCACTTTCTAATTAGTGGTTGGGAGGTTTTATTTTTGTAATACCACATGTTTCTACAACAGGAGGCCAGAAGGCTCGGGTGGTGTTTGCTGAGCTTTCCTGCAGACAGCCCGATGTGCTCATCTTGGTAAAAGGCAGTTTTTATATTTCCCCATTCTCAACATATTAGAATTTATGATTGTGACTGATTTTTTTTTTTTCTCATGATTTATCACTACCAGGATGAACCCACTAACAACCTGGACATTGAGTCAATTGATGCTTTAGCAGAGGCCATAAATGAGTATAAAGGAGGTATGTACAGCAACAATGTGTCAAAACACTTCCTGGTCAAGGTTACTGTCCCTGTATCATTTGTCTTGCTAAACTAAAGCCTCTTGTACTCTCCAGCGGTTCTCATTGTGAGTCACGACGCCAGGCTCATCACAGAGACCCAGTGCACGCTGTGGGTGGTCGAGGATTGTACGGCCAACCAGATAGACGGAGACTTTGAGGACTACAAACGTGAAGTTCTGGAGTCACTGGGAGAGACGCTGGTCAACAAGGTGAAGGAGTGACCGGAGCCTTTCCAAGGAAACGCCACAACCAGGGCCACGCTGTCAGCAGCTCAGTACCATGTACCATGGTACCTACACTCTGGATGGGGGGTGGGGCATGTTTCACTAAGGTATCAGACAGAATGGGGCCACCTGCTGCAATGTCACTATATTGAAGAAAAGGCCATACCATCCCTCCCTCCCATATGTAAAACTAATGTCCTTTACAAATGAACTGTACATCTGGACTCTTTAATATCTGGAAAAGCCTAACCAATAAAACACTTATATTGTGATTGTTTTTTTATTTTGAAATAACTGGCAGCACAAACTATTGTTACATCCATGTCATGAATGAGAAGCTCAAGGGCATTCATACGTTTACTATATAACCTATTATTTAAGATATTTCTTATACATTTTCTTGACTTTAGCCACTTCTTTCTCATCTGGGGTGATGTTGTCGTACCAGTAGTACCAGGGCTCTCCAGACGTCAGGGACGAGGGAGGTGGTGTAGAACCAACTGCAGCGTGAGAGTTGGAGTAGTCCTCTGCTACGAACACCGCATGGGGAATCTGGAAGGATAGCAGGCCTGAAGAAGAGAGTGTGTGTTTTGTTAGTAAAAACAAATGCCACAGCTTTGACTTTAAGCTTTATTAACCACTCTTTACAGACCAACTACACAAAATTAATGGGGAGAGAAACTGGGTAGACTTTAATGCCACAAAATGTACTAGTATATTTACCTAAGTGCAAATGTCTTACAGTTTTCCAGTACACACTTGGCAACACCACATAGGGAAGGCTTAACAAATAGCCAAAAAAATACACATTCAGTAAGCGATTGTGCTTACCATAGTCTTGTGCTGTGTTGATTGCCTCATTAAGCTGCTTCTGCTGTTTCATACACACACCTGCCGGAGATAAGAGACTTGGTGATGAATATGGAACTAGCTTTATGCTGCCTGTACATGTGATCTTGTCTTACCTGTTCGTGTGGGGTCATACACAAGGCCAGTGTATGGGCTAATGAACTGCTGCAACAATTTGACATTCTGTGGTAAAATTTAAATATTTGTTTGAAAAAAAATTCTATCGGCATCTCTTTATTTCTAGTATCAAATGCATTTATCTTAACAAAACTGATTACAAACCTGAAAATGAATGATGACATTTGGATCCCGACAAATGGGACAAGGATTTCCGCAGAGCTTGCCGCCTCTCTAGTTTTGAGATTTACAAGGAATCCGGAGAATTTAGTTTAGTTAAACCTGAATAGCTGCAAACGACCACTTTAATATTTAATCACAATACAGCCCAGATGAATCATGACTATAGATAATTTACAATGCAAGTCCTGCGTGTCTTCTGAGGAGGTATGCCTCCTTTATGGTTTCTCCTGTAGCCTGCCCACACTGGATTGGTTCCGTAGCGCTCGGTGTACTCTGTATGGTGAACATGAAAAGCAGCAATAGTCACATCTGCATCATCCGAAGCCCCGCGTCAGTATCGACCTCTAATGCGATTTTTTGCTAACCTTCACTCTCCAGGTAATCCCAAGGTCTGTCCTTGTATCGGGCAAGCGTCTCCGCTGTCTCAGCAGCCTCGGTGCAGAGTGGGTGACTTGGCAGGGCAAATGAAGACACCGGAGTCCACAATTTGACAGGGGATTTATGCAGGCACAGCTGAAAGTAAGGAAATCCCAATCAGTTCCTAGTAGTGATGTTACATGTGTTGTCGGAGCTTCAAACCGCGTCTTCATGTATAACAGACTAGCCTGCTCTACGTTCTTTTGACCGGCAGGTGCCCCTATAGCGCACCTGTAACGTGTCTGTAAATCCTCAACACGGTGTCATCTCACAATTATCTGATCAACCAATCTCTAGTCTGGAATAGATTAATGTTAGCCACGTTTGAGACTAGGAACGGGGTTAGTGAAGACTGCATGGTATGTGGTTCTTTATTACAAATCCTTGTATTCCTAGTAGCACAGCGTGAAATTAAAACGATATTTATAGGACATCTGCGTGATATAACCAGTAAAGTCGCGATACCTTGTAATGCCGAATTGAGTGTAAAACCGGAGGACCTAGCCGACACAGAAATCTCCCGAAGCCTTGCATGGATGCCGCCATGTTTGCTTTCACGGTGGAGGTTCTTCTTCTTCGTCTTCTTTTAGATTTCCGGCAGTCTGGAAGCTTTGAGGGGTATTGCTGCCATCCATAGTTCACTCAAAGGACGACACTTTCCACACCATGTAGTGCAGGTAAATACCTGGTAAATTACCCGTGATTTCTCAGTTCTATTAACGGTTGTTTTCTCTCTCTTGGGATGTTGAATTGGGGATTACAGACAGTTCAATTGGCAATAGGCAATGACAGCATTAGGCAGTAAATATGTTATAGGCGTAACAATCAAAGACATCTGAATCACAATTGGAGAATTAACAATAAAATATATGAAGCAATAAAAACTGGCCTTCTTTAGACTAGTTGAGTATCTGCATTTGGGTTTGATTACAGGCTCAAAATGGCCAGAAACAAAGAACTTTCTCCTGAAACTCATCAGTCTGGTCTTGTTCTGAGAAATGGAAAGCTATTCCATGTGAGAAATTGCCAAGAAAACACCAGTCAAGCACATTGCCTCCAGCATGCTTGACAGATGGCGTCAAGCCCTCCTCTAGCATCTTTTCATTTGGTCTGCGTCTCACGATTGTTCTCACAAATGTTCTTCTTTGTGATCTGAACACCTCAAACTTAGATTTGTCTTTCCATAACACTTTTTCCCAATCTTCCTCTGTCCAGTGTCTGTGTTCTTTTGCCCATCTTAAAAGACTGGTGTTTTCTTAGCAAATTCTCGCATGGATTAGCCTTAATATCTAATGATCAATATGCCTTTTTAAAACGATTAACTTGGATTAGCTACCACAACGTACCATTGGAGTGATGGTTGCTGACAATGGGTCTCTGTACACTTATGTAGATAGGCCTATTCCATTAAAAAGCAGCCGTTTCCAGCTACGATAGTCATTTACAACATTAACAATGTGTACACTGTATTTCTGATCCATTTGATGTTATTTTAACAGATACAATTTTTTGATTTTCTTTAAAAAAAAGAAGGACTTTTCTATGTAACCCCAAACATTTGAACGGTAGTGTATATAAAATTGTACTGATGTACAGAATACTAGTAAATAAACATAATACTCATAATAAAACTTGACAAACCATGACAAGACCCAACAGAGAAGCACAAAAAACAACCCTTTCTACATACTATGCTATGCGATTATTTATTATCAAATCTTATGTCACACTAAACCGACGTGCAATCCTTAAAACAGGAATAAAATCCTTATAGTGGCTTTCTGAAGCAATAGAGTTTATATTTTTACATGCCATGTCAGCAGGAGCATTATACTGCAGTGCAGTACATGCCCTTTATAAGATGTCTTTATAAAATGGAAACTATGTGCTCAGTAATCACAACTCACACACCCATCAATCGCTCCATGCCCCCAGATTCAGCCGCCTTTGGGGGCCACTAGCTGTTCAAAGTGCCACTGTTGTCGGGGGTGATGCACACAGGGTCGTAGCCTGAGACTTCTCTCTGTGCTTGGGGCGTTTGCCTCTTTTCCTGGAGGCCAGTCACTGAGGGCAAGTCCTCCCTCCTTCACGGCTTCCAGGCATAACTGGGACTGCAGGTGCACTAGCTGGCCGCTCAGCTGAGAGAGGGAGAATTCCCACTGTTAGTCAGCCAATGAAGATTGGCTACTAATATAACAAATAAATGTTATTTAATAGTACCTTTTATAATTACACCAAGTGAATAGGCATCTTACAGTTTGGACAGAAACAAGAACATAAAAGCAATTACTCAAATCACTTCAATCAGTTAATTAGCATTTGAGTAAAAGCAAATGTATAAAGTTGTGCCTCTAATAGTGTTTTAAAATAAGACATAACTAAAAAACCACTTCCTGGATCATGACTGAGCACTGATGCTCGTCCACGGGTACTCGCCTTTGTGTACTTCCACTGGAGGTTGATGTGGGTTGGCTGGCGGTTGAGACAGGGGGAGAGAACCACTATGTTTGCTTCGGTGTCAAAGCACATGCTTCCCGCTGGCCCCCAGCGCACCTCACCCCTGGAGTTCAACTCACAGTGCTGGAATGAGGGCATACGTAGATAAACCTTGTCACACTAGCCACCCTTCACAAGCAAAACCATCATGAACACATAGGCTACGTTTAGAAGAGGAGGTAGGCTACGAGCCAGGAATAATTATTGGCATTGGATGTTTTTTGAACGCACAAAACAGTTTTGGTTTGGTGATTCCAAAACAAGCCGCAACAATTCCAATAACTGGCCCTGGATGAGACTTAGCCTACAGAGGCTGGATCCAAGCTACTTGGAACTAACATTTATAAATAATTTCTTGACTCAATTTCCATTTTACGGTTAGCTTTCTACCCCTTGACCGTAACATAATAGCTATTATTGACAGTGTTTACCTGGCTCCCAGTTCCACTGCATGGAGCTATGTTCATGGCTCCACTGTGTAGACCCTGGCCTCGAGGGTACTCTGCACAATAGCCGGTACCAACATTGTACAGCTTCAAACATACAGGCACAGCACGTTATCCAATGCATAAGTTCACTGTAGGCTGGGCCTAGCCTACATACTGTGGAATTTATGTATGGAATATGTGGCTGTATGTACAGATGTGAATGTGTGGATTGAATCCGTGTACTGTTCGTACTTTGATTTTTCCGTTTCAAAACTGAATCGTAAAAACACAAAGAATGTCGTTTTTTTTGTTTTACCAAAACAGAACAGACCAGTTTTGGTAGCCTATAGCCTAGATTTGGTAGCCTATTTGTTTTTTCTGAATCGGTTTTGAAATGGAAAATCAAAGAACTAACGATACACGGTTTGTGTTTGCATGTATGAATATAGTAAATTTGAGTGTATGAGAGAGACCTCTCCTGACAGGCCAGGTCTATCCTGGGGTATGTAGAGCTCTGGGTGGACGGTGGAGAGGAACCAGTGGAAGTTTCTACATCCCAAAGCCGTCTTCAGTCTAATGCGCTCTGTCACGTCAAAGTCCTCAGACTGCACACAAACGCAAAGAGAACCTTTTATGTAGGCTTCAAGAGAGAAACTCTCAGGGATGTAATTGCTTTGTTTCCATACCACAGTCGCCACTGTAGAATAAGCTCAGACCCCCACCACCACACACACACACACACACGCAGGCGCGAGCACACATTGGATAGAATCCAATAATTACAATTTGAAATGTTATTTTGTAATTATTTTCTATTTGTATTCTATTTGATTATAATACTTTATATGATGTGTATAGCCTACATGTTTAATCTTGTTCTTGGTTGTTTATGTTTACATTTATATAGAAAGATGATTCATAATTATTTATGAAGGCACGTTCAAAACCACATAGCGCACTGAAGTGCACGCTCACATGCGCACACGCAAAGACACAACACACACCTGCCTGATGAAGTACGCCAGCGTGTTTCTCCTGAAGAAGAGGTTCCTGTATTCATCCATCCAGGCCTCAGCCACGCGGATTTTGTTCCTTTGGAGTCCCTCCTGGTCGGGGAAGGAGGAGGGCAGATGGTGGCGGTCCAAGTGAGCCACGCGGGAGCAAGGCACCACTTCCATGGAGCCCCCACAAGACCACACCTAGACAATCATGTGTTTTTTTTTTACTATGGATGCTATTATATAATTTTTTAGCTCATAACCTAATTTGAATTTCAGTTAAAAGTGATAGGAAGTTTCCTTTCGTACATGATCCATTGAGTGAATCATTTCTGAATCACTCTGTGTTATTTTAGTTTAGAGATTTGGCGATATCTTACGTAGTGTCAGATTGTGCCGGCTTCATTTAGGCACAAAGCGCATTTTGTTCTTGCAAGTGCACGGCCGAGGCCACAATTCAATACGAGGAGCCCTTTGGGAAAATCGGCATATCACAGAACAACATTCCACGGATCGCGAGTGAGAAGCCCTCTCACAAGGTCACTGAATCACCCATACAAAACATTCCAAACATAGCCATACGTTACTAGGATGCTTTCCATATGATAGACGTCTATAGAAAATCGAATATAAAATAAATAAATATATTTTAAAACATTTTTTTTAAATGATTATGGACCCTTTCATAAATATTACATTATTTGTTTTTCATATGCTAGTCTAGGGGATAGGATAGTCAAGTGGTCTAGGTGTTGGACTCCCAGCCTGAAGGTCATGGGTTCTGAGTTAATTGTAAGTCGCTTTGGATAAAAGCATCTGCTAAAGGACTGTAAATTGAATTGTAAATTGTAGAACCTATATAATGTTACAGTATATACAAAACATTATATGTTCATATGGCATGCAGCCTCTTTCTCTCTTGAAGTGTTTGAGGAAACAATGTTTAAGCAGACTCAGAAAATCGCGTCATATCCTCCTCCATTTAAATGTGTTTTGTAGGCCTATGTTCTTGTGTAGGCCTACTGTTCGCAACTGTGGAGGTCCAAGATACTTTTGTCTAGGTAGATCAATAAAGAAACTCAAGCTAATGGCATGATGTTTTGTTTTGTTGTGTTTTTGTTATTACCCTGATTGACAGTTCAATTTGCTCCACCCCCCACAGTAACATTCCCAGGTCATAGGCTCCCACACTCTGGAAAAAATGTCTGTCGATGGCCAAAACTCCGCCCCCTAAGGCTGGACTCCTGTCAAAACGAGAATAATTTTTTAATATTTCTTAACATGATACTGCCATTTCACACATCTGTGTTAACTCTAGCACTTTTGGAGGCTAAGATAAACTCTGTTTTTTTGTAGTTTATTCAGCATTTTTAAACCACTCTTCCATTTGTCAGGTCAGAAGGCAATCTTGAGTCATTATATCGGAGCGGCTGCAGGCCATATTTACCGGACAGGTTGCACTGCAGAGTATGTGTCGCTTTCTTGAGGTTGAGGTAGCGATTCCCAGTAAAAGTCAAGTCTCCAGTCAAATACTCCCCTCACCGGCCACCGGGTGTTATTGTACTGAAGGGTCTGCGGGTTTATTACATCCATGATGGGGGACACCGCTCGGGTCCTGGAAGTGATCAGTACAGGGTACGTGATTATGTGTGGGCTTCAACAATGCCATCAACCAGTCAATCAATTGATCAATTTGATCACAGTTGTAAAATAGACCCTTTCACACCTCTGCCACTGGCTGTAATGCAAAAGCACACAGATTATGAGATTTGATTGGTTGTTTTAAAATACATGCTCTCTGCTGAGTGGCATGAAGGAGTTAATGGAAGGAGGAGGAAATAGACGATGGTCAGAGGGTCAAACGCATGGCTGGGAGAGTTCAGTGGCCTAGATATTCCATTCTAACCAGCCAGCATGTCTAGCTCCAGCAGCTAGCTTGTCTAATTAGAGTGCTCCTCAGGGAGCCCGAGACAACTAGAACACAGCCAGACAAATAATACGAGCGAACACAAACACACACAACCTCTGGCTGACTCAACTCACACATTTCCAAGTATAAGGGCTGAATGTGCATTTGGGTGGAAAGGTACAAAACAAGGCTAACACTGCTGGGCCTTTTCCAGTGCTCATTTTAAAGTACCGTGAGCTTAAAGGGGGCAGGATAACCTAATGGTTAGGGTGGTTGACTTCCAGCTTGCCTAACCCTACCAGCACCTTAATACTTACTAGTCACATAAAAGCGTCTGCTAAATTGTAATACTTCATCCAAAAACGATTGTATCATAAAAAAAAGTTACAGCAGCTACATAAAAACGTGTGAGGGCAATCTTTTTCTCTCAGCAAGCTGTCAGCTGTGCAGACTGGTGATATATAGCCTACCTGTCCTGGGCTATTCTCTCCAGCAGTGGTTCCAGCCAGCCCGCGTGACAATCGCAGTGGGAGTCCATAAACACCAGCACCTCACCCGCAGCCCTGGCAGCGCCTAGAGATCTGCAAGCCCCGACGCCCAGGCGCCTGGTGCTGCGAATCAAGTGCACCCCGTCCAAGTGGGCCACATACTCACTTAGCAGACCCTTCAGATGCCCTGAGGAGCGTATAGGGACAGGCAAAGGCTGAGTTAACAACTGACTCTGTAGAGAGAAACGAGGTACGTGCCTTGATTTAAAACCAGCGTTTTAAATCAACCTTTCACACCAAAGTAGGCCTACTGAGTGTCTGGCACTCTCTACTCCTCCCCCTACAGAGCTCTGAGGCTCAAACGGTTCTCTATCCCTCCCCCTACAGCCACGAGCACGTTTGTGGTCACTTTGTGTGTAAGCAGTGAGCTGGGGCATGACATTTGGGGGTCTGTTTTTGTGCACATACTGTAGAGGAGTGCACCTTTAAATGGAACAACACTATCAGGGGGAGTAACCCACCGAGTTGGCTGAGGTCGTCTACCAGGAGTACCTCGTGCAGGAACTGCTTTGGCGCGGTGTCGAGCACGCTGTGCACAGTGCGCAGCAGTGTGGACCATGCTTCGTCATGGAAACAGATGATAACGCTGGCTGATGGCAGAGACTCACTGTACTGCTCTCCCAAGCACCTGTTGATAAAACAACATGATTTACATCAGTGGTCTGATGTGGGAGGCGTGGACCGCGCGTTGGTCGCGAGATGCTTTTTTGAGTTACTATTCCTCGTAGTTTACAACGTTACGCCTAAACATGTTACAACACAGTTTGAGAATCACCATTATCATACGGTACGGTAACGTACAAAGTCTGCATAATTTTGGCCACGTGTGCGCGTGGTGCGCTCTTGAACACTATAGCCTATACGTGCACTTACGCAGGATGGCGCGCTTCAGGCATCGTGCGGTGCAGTGGGATCTCGTCGCTAAGCGCCTCGTTGAAGCCATACGGCTGCACCGTGGACAGCTCGTTGTCGCTCTGCAAACCAAACAGTCCCAATGCGTTTACCATTTCACTGTGCGTCACCGATGTTGGAACGCCGGTGTCCTTATTTGTTCCCTTCAGGAGAACCTTGTAATCTTTCCTCTGCGCTGGAGACGCCGGGTTTTTGCTGCCCTGTGTCACTGGCACAAACAAAAGTTCTTCTTCTTGGAAGGAGGCGAGTGGCGAGAAACCCACACCGAGCCGAGCCGCTGGATCGCGAGAGTCAACAATGACCTCCAGGTCGGGAGGACCGGAGATCCTCTGGAGAGGGAGGCGAGGGGGGCTTGGTGATTTTGGGGGCCTCTGGTCCCAGTAAGCCAGGTCCGAAAGTACAAGCGCGGCCACAGCAAATACGAGGAGTAGGAGCCAGAGACAGATCATCCGCCTCCGAATAGCTCCGGTTCTGCACCACAGCCTCATGGTTAGCCGACGGGGCACACGATGCTGCCTTCACAAATCAACAGTTTCCCCCTTTAAAATAGGCCTATTATCCTATAACAGTTCATTGTATAGCCTAGAGTCTATGCAAAAGATTAGAAAAATCGCACAGATTCGTTAAGCTCTGTAGAGTCGAGCTACATCTTAAGAAAGCCCACAAGACACAAGAGATGGAAAAGGCAGGTAGGACTACTCAACTTCTCTTTAGCAGAGGAGCGAGCTTTGTCGCTCTCCATGTCCATCCCACCACGGTCCTAAAGCCTGCGGTAAGAGGCCCAATAACGTAGCCTAGCCCCTGAACGGATTTAATGCCCCTAGGGTACCGACAGTCAGACACCTGTTGGCAGACCCCATTCTGTAAAACACTGTAGCCTAAACAACAGCTGGGGAACAAAAACAAAACACGCTTTTTGGTCTATAGGACCTATGGGCTTTTAAAGACAACCCGATCTAACCTGTCAGCATTTTATACAAATACATTAGCAAGAATTTAGACTGCAGTGCCTATAACATCTCTGTCATTCTCATTTCTTTCGTTTTATGAGTGGGCTTGGCGTGCTGGATGCGTCTCCTGCGTGCGTCATACATCAAAGATGTTCTCTGCAGCCAGCTGGCAGAGCGCCTCGTGGCCCCGTGACCGTCTGTTTGTGCCGGGAAATGGGGCGGCTGCAGACACGTCCCCCTGGTTTTCACATGGAGTCAGCCTCAACTGCTGTTTTCATCTGAATGGAGAAGGTGCGCTTGGGTCCACGTGAGCACTCCGTTCCATCCTGACTTCTAGATAAACCTTATTAGTAGCTCAAGCATGTTTTCGAAAAAAATGACAGACGTGTGGATGAAAGAGGTGACACAGCAGGCCCTAGCCCACATGGACAGAAATGGTAAGAGAAAGAGAGAGACTGAGTTGCCTGGAGAAAAATCTGCATATAAACTATTTCCAGTGCCGTGCAACACACCCACACGTCCCTTTCCTCAGCCAAAACATACAGGATCGAAGCTCGGTCAGCCAGTGCATTACCAGACCACCACCTCCACGCGCTCGCACACACACAGGCACGGGATCTAGTCCCCTCCCCTGTGTCCTCTGGAATGGGCTTTCATTCCTTCTTCTCACAGAAACCATATAAACGAATAGGAAGGGCCAGTACTTCCATCCATGCGCCAGTACTTTCATCCATGCATCATCCTGTTTTTCCATCCATAATTTCTGTTGAGTGACTGACTGTGTTTTTGACTGAGTGAAATGTGGCTTGCTTGAGAGTGAGACCTATATCTATCTATCTATATAATTATAATAATCTTATGAAACATGTTTTAATGTAGCTAAATTAAACTTAGTTCTTAAACTCCTCCACAAAAAACTTGAAAAACGTATTTTTCAAAAATGAGATAATCTCAGTGTAGTCCTGCGTGTATAGAAACTGCAAGGTACCGACTCACAAAACGAACTTCGTTTTGGCTTTATAATGCAACCTCTGCTTCCTCGATGGGCTGTACTACAGTAATGCCAGAAGAGGTCGCTATTAGAATTTTACAGTTTTCTAAATTGTCAGCACATTTTCTGAAACATATAACCTAACGAAATATATTTTCAAAACACCAATCCTGTGCAATCGTCGTACCACTGTACAGCATACAGTACATGCAACACTCTACTTCACCTGTAAAAGGACATAACTCGGTCAAAATAAAATAATTCCATTAAATCACCAAAGATACAAAAATGAAAGCTCCCTATATAATTGCTTAAACCAATACACTTAAATTGCAAAACATATTGTATTGTCAATGTAGTTAGGCCTACTCTGTATCATGTATGTGTGTATGCATGTACTGTATATATGCATGTAGTTTTACAGTATTTAACAGCATTGACAGCATACTGTAGCCTATGTGATTGCTCTAAAATGTGAGAAAATTAATTTGCTCCATGTAGGCTAACTGGCTTTATCTAATAAAATTATTTGACAGGTTATTTACCTGTTGTTCTATTTTACATGTCGCATTTAGTCCTATGTAGTCTATGTTTTAATGCATGTGAAATTAGCTATATTATTCAACAGAATGGAGAGAAAAAACTTAATAGCGCTGCGTGTCGCTATTAGGCCTATCTGCTGTGAATTCCTTACAGGCCAAAAATGTTGCCAAATTTACAGGCCCCAAATTAACTCGCAAATACAAATAAATCCTCGCACTCGAGACGGCTGTTTAGGGACTTTGGGGGCCCCATTAAGGAAGGCGGAGCGGGGGGTGTCCTTACTGGACATTAGGTGGTAGACGCGTGTCTTTCCTTCCCTTCTTTCCTTCCCTTAGCCGTTCGGTTTCACAACTGATATGTCCACGAGAGCGCCGTAGCCTATATCATCTGATTACATGTGGCAATGATTAACCAGATGAACGATGACAGGGCATTAAGTCGAAATCTCAGCATCCGATGTGATCCTTTGAATAAAAAACATAACCGACTAGTAGGCTATATAATAGTAGGCTATTTAGAGCACTATTTCAATTACATATCGTCGAGTTTCTTCAGTCAGTGAACTTCAGACTGTAACATACGTAGCCTATAGACAAAATCAAGTTGGTTGTCACATTTTTGTTCTTCAAACGTGACTTGCAATCGACAAGGCAAAAATATTTAATAGTTGCTATAAATTAGCCTGCCGAGTGTTTTTTTCTCCTATAGGCCTATTCGCCGAATCTCGTGATGAGAACAAACTTTTAACCCCCTTTTATCCAATCCAAACTTGACCTCCAAACATATTACAATTACGTATGGAGATGAGCACACCACTTTTCCAACCCCTCCTCATGACTTCAGAGACGTCTAATGAATAATCACATGTTACATAGGCTACTGAATTCCCATGACAACTTTTCCTTCCGTTTTACTTCAGAGTAGGGCTTTAACCTGCTTTGTAATTTGCCAGGTTGGGCAATCACATATTTAAGTTGGAATCGAAAGATTCAAATTTCAGGGGCCATTATTTTTGCTAAATAAACTAACCTTTTTTGTTTTTCTTAATTCGATTAGCTATTGGGCTTTAAGATTTTAATCTTTTAAATTAATCAACGTTCATTTACTCACAAATTATTTTAATTAGGCTATTGATTCTGAAATATTAAATAAACCGAATTATCCACGTGTCTCATGATTATAAATTTAGTCAAAATTGTGCCGCATTGTGGAGCTTTAATAGAAATGTAATAGATTCCAAATGATGTTTCTTATGATTACATTTTATAGTAGAAAAGTAAGAAGTACAATAACCAGCAATAAAATACAACGGGTGTCATGCCTTATATGAAATCTAGACGTAACCCAGTTCTTTAGCAACATGGTTTTATATCCAGGTTGCCAATGGACCTCCATAAGGGCGCGTTCACGCGTCAGGAGGCAGTTAATAGGGGATGAGATGCTTCTCGTTAGATATCACATGTTTGTGCGCGAAACCGCGCCACTATTAGATTAGCCTACCAATGTTAGGTCACCCAGAGGAAACTGGTTGAGTTGGGAGACGTTTGGTTAGATCTGCGATACTGGACATAGACAGGCCTGCTTCAAAAACGGGTTCAATTTACCGTTGCCATGGAAGGTTTACTATACATATTTGTACTGGCATGTACATATTTCGTTTATCAAGCAGATGGGCGCAAAAGTAAGAATTTTTATGGTATTTTATCCTTTATCCCAAGTTAGGCTACTAATGAATACATTTAATGAGAAGGCTATATGCCTGCCATGCAACAATGTAAAAAGTAAATATTTCACAAAATAATTATGTATAACCCTATGAAAAATATCGTAGTCTAAATTTGAATACAGTACATACAGATAATCTCGTAACTCTGTTTATAGCCAATAGACTGTTTGTGGTGCCAGGTTCTGTCAGAGTCCCATGAGCTTAATTTTTGCGCATGCACGAGTCCGTTGGCCTGCTCGATATCAGCAGTTATTTTACTTTTTTAAGAAAAGGACTTGTGTTTGATTGAATAGGCTACCATGTTTATTTTATATTTATTTTAAAGCTTGTGTTCAGAGGCTAATGTGTATTGATATTCCTAATGTTATAAAAGTTTAAGTGAAATGCATTATTAGTCTAACTTTTATACATTTATAATAAAAAGCACTATTTAATAAAATAATATCGTTATACAAATAACACATAGCCCAACACCATGTAATTATTGCTGACTTCATGGTCCTTCACAACAAATTCTGACTTAAACCCATGAAACTTCTCTATCATCATCACGTACCCTACTGTGCAGGTATGTGTTCACCTGTATACCAATAACAGCATTTTTCTCCCTCCAGCCTACAGTGACATGTTCCCTCACAAGCACACCATGCCGGGGAAGCTCCCATTTCCCATTCCACCAATCCCAGGGTGGGATCCGGACACCAACCCTTGGGATGATTACCTCTACCCACCGTTTGGCCCAAAGCCAAAGGATCTCACGCAGCGAAAAGGTAAAACCGCAATTAAAACTTTTCTCCTCCCAAATAAAGCTCAACCATCCATTCCCACATGGTGAGCCACCTGTCCCGTCTCCTGTAGGAAAGCCTGTCAAAGTTCGTCTGACCAGTGACAGTCCGGCCATCAACGGCTCCTGTGTGTCCTTCATGGCCAAGCTGCAGTACCCGCCGTGCCAGAAGGAGGATCCCAACGGAGACCTTGTGTGGGACAGCCACTGTGATGACGGTACGGAGCTGGAGGCCTCAGGTGCTTCCCAAAGGCCACTTAACCGTGCAAAACACCAGGCTAGGCCATGCCACGCCATGCCACGCCATGCCATGCCATGCCACGCCATGCCACGCCATTGCCACGCCATACTATACCATGCCATACCATACTATACCATACTATACCATACTATACCATGCGATACCATACTATACCATACTATACCATACTATACCATGCCATGCCAGGCCATGCAAGGCCATGCCATGCCAGGCCATGCCAGGCCATGCCATACCATGCCATACCATGCCATGCCATACCATACCATACCATGCCATACCATGCCACGCCATGCCACGCCACGCCACGCCATGCCATGCCATGCCACGCCATGCCATGCCATGCCATACCATACCATGCCACACCATACCATGCCACACCATGCCACGCCATACCATGCCACACCATACCATGCCACACCATGCCACGCCATACCATGCCATACCATGCCATACCATGCCATGCCATGCCATGCCATACCATGCCATGCTATACCATGCCATGCCATGCCATACCATACCATGCCATACCATGCCATGCCATGCCATACCATGCCATGCTATACCATGCCATACCATGCCATACCATGCTATGCCATGCCATGCCATGCCATGCCATACCATGCTATGCCATGCCATGCCATGCCATGCCATACCATGCTATGCCATACCATGCCATACCATGCCATACCATGCTATGCCATACCATGCTATGCCACACCATGCCATACCATACCATACCATGCCATACCATGCCATACCATACTATACCATACCATACCATACCATACCATACCATGCCATACCATGCCATACCATGCCATACCATACTATACCATACCATACCATACCATACCATACCATACCATGCCATACCATGCCATACCATACCATACCATACCATGCCATACCATACCATACCATACCATGCCATGCCATATACCTTCCTGATGAATTCAAAAATGTTTCCATTGTCTCTCTGCCCGTGTGGCCAGCTAATGGACAGGTGCACTCTGGGTACGTGTACAACTGGACCTCCTGGGTGGACGACTACGGCTTTGGGAAGTGTCCCGACCTGAAGAGGTGCAACGTGTTCCCCGACGGAAAGCCCTTCCCTCAGAGTAATGACTGGAGGCGCAAGAGCTACGTCTACGTGTGGCACACCATGGGTAGGGGGCACACGCAGGCACGCACACACACACACACACACACACACACACACACAACTGTACCTATAAGAGCTGTAGAGAGGAATGGAAACCACCCAGCACTCACAGTTTTTATAATGCTGGTTTCAACGTTAGCATTAGGCTAGGCTAATCTAATAGCGTGTCTGTGTAATTCACACAGACACAATTACAATGAGGTCATTTAGCAGACGCTTTTATCCAAAGTACAATTACATGGTGCTATTACATGGTGCTATTACATGGTGCTATTACATGGTGCTATTACATGGTGCTATTACATGGAGC
>JAODLI010021522.1:0-21921 GCA_027575585.1 Percopsis omiscomaycus
GAGATCCAAAATGTATTCCTATACATCTCATGCTTCGATGCCTCTGTCTGTTTTTTACAGTTGTTGTTTGTCCATTTGTCTAATACTCGATGCCCCATTCGCCACATTCCTTCCCGTCTGTTGTTCTATGTTGCCCAACATCTCCACTCTCTTCTTCATCTCTTTCCATGCATGCCGTTGGCCTTGCCTTGTTGTTTGTAAATCATGCACCTCTTCCACACTCTTTCCCTGCATGTGCCCTCTGCTGTGGCTTGTTGACGCCGCGCTCAGAGGATTGTGAAGGCCAAGCTGGTGGACTACCCACAGGATGAAGGCCCCGTTAGTCAAGAAGCTCCCCAGAAAAGCAAAATATGTTCTGTTCAATAGTTGGAAGTATGTCTGCCCAAAGATATAGATATAGCTTTTGTCCCTGAAAGTAGTCCCTGTAGCAGCTGTTGTTTAGATTGGATTAGATTAGATTAGATTAGATAGAATAGGATTCTATAGATAGAATAGGATTCAAAAATAGGATTCTAATAATATAATATCTTCTCATGGAAGTGGTAAGTTATGGATGGCTGAGACAAGGCAGTAATACTAATTATAGCAGGCTGTTTTGAGTGTGACTATTAGTACGTACTTGGAGTAAACACCGCCAGTAGCGGTAGTGAAAAGCCCTTTAGGAACAGCTGTTTGTTTGTGAATGCTGTGGAAGCCATTTAACCTCCCACTCCCCCACCCCCCCACTTCTCGTGGTCTTTGTGTTTCCAGCGTGTGGTCAAGGCAGACATTGTGAACTACAGTCAGGACCCTGTGGCCAGGACTGCCAACCACCCACGCAGCTCCATGTGTGTGGTGCAGTGACTCCACCCGCGTCACCCGCGTCAGTTCCCATGCCCTCGCCACCCCCCCCAGCCCAGAGAAGATGGTCAAACACACACACACACACACACACACACACACACACACACACACACACACACACACACACACACACACAGGCAAACTGTCATTTAAGATGTTAAAACTGTCAGTATTCAATTTTGCGTGTCACTGGACCAAATACTGTAAAATAATACCACCGTAATGTGTTCTCTGTATTTGTATACATGTTGCATGGGCGAGGACATTAAACGATCATTGGTTTACAGGCCAAGGACGCTAGTTTTTATATTTGATATTGAGGCATACTGACATGAAACGGCACCTCAGTCTTTCCAGTTTATACACAGTCATCATTATACTTGGTTTCTGCTCCCAGAGCCCACTTTTCTACAATCCTCGTTTATGTCTCTAAGTGACCATTTTATTATGTGTTGTTTATGAAGCTGGGTTGTTTATGAAGGTGGGAGGGAAACAGTCACTGGTTTATAAGCGTAAACTAGGTTTTATGTGTTAAAATATATTCTGTTCAATGTTTGCATGTGCTGCAGTCACTGAAGGTCAAACCGTCTTTACCAACCGATCCAACTGGGTGAGCAGGCTAGTGGGTTCAAGTGTTTCAGGCCCACATATGTACTGTCTAATCTGGGTAGGTGATATGTGCTGAATTAGCTGGTTGCTTCTACGGTGCTCCCTAGTTGAAGGAAAGGAAATAGATGTTACTGACTGTAGTGGACAGAAAGTTATTTCTGTCTTTATTTTGCCAATTAGCGCCTTGCTTTAGCAGTCATTAACTGTAGTGTAATTTTAAATAGTAATGTATGAATTTGTCATTATTTTAAACTCGTGAGGACCTTTATCTTTTAGATTGTTGTCCAACATCCCCCAAATAGTATCACTTTATCATTATACTGTAGATAGGATTTGAGAGTTGCAACGAGAGCTAGCTAAAAAAGAACGAAAGAGTAAGATTTTGAACTGAAAAAATTAGCCTTTAAGGATACAAAAGTGGATACATGCAATAGAGACAGAGCGCAACTATGCCCACTGGAGGGAAACACAATATGCTAAATTGCTTCACCTAGCTAAAAACATTAGATATTTCACTGTGTCAAAGGATTATTTGAGCACCCTATGTCAACCAAAGAAGAGGTAGGCATAGTAAGGATCCCACAGTTTTCCTATTCTTCCTACTGATGCCTTGTGTCTTATTGATTGTATCCCCTTAAAGGCTCGGTTTTTCGGTTTGGCAGCTTATATAAACTTAATTCAGGGTACTTTACCTTGTTGGTAGTGCATCCCGTCACACAGCAGCTTTTAGGCATGTTTCAGTTTTTTGTTATAAGTCAGATATGACCAGGAGGCAGCTTCACGCCATACAAAGTCAATGGAGAGCGATCAAATTTACACATCCTTGGTGTGGGCGGGACTTAATTACGCTCTGTCACTATTGTGAAGTGCCATTGACAAACCTTTTGTATCAACCAGAGCAGATATACTCACAGAGGATTTCACTCCCTGATAGCCGACAGATGTCTGTCATTTCTAAGAAATTACACTAAATTTTTAGCTCTTAAATCATTCCTACAGCACCTTTTAATACCTATATAACTGTTTATTATGCGTTATTGTGGAAATCCTATTGCAGAGAGCCTGCTATGTTAATTTGAATAAAAATAGATATCTGTGTATATATATACTGTATATATATATATATATATATATATATATATAAAGATTTAAGTCGCTCATAAAGCTTGTAGCTTAAATGTACAACAAATGATCAGTGTGAAACAAATATTATATATATAGCCTTATTCAACTGTCCGTTATAGAACAGAGAAGTTTGAATTGAATGTCTGTGACACATTAAGTGCTTCATAGATTTATATTTTGACCAAAAAAGATAAATTAAGATTTATTTTATTATTTTACAGTACGTTTATGAAAAGGGTACTAATAAAAATAAATAAAGAACTGAATTTCTCCCCCCATTTTAATTTTTTTGTACCAATTGTGAACGGACGGTACTAATACACAAAGATGCACCGCCGACCACATGATACATGGTGACATGATTAATATATGTTGGTGTCTGCCTTATGTGTAAAAAAACAAAAACAAAACAATTATCATTATTTGTACTTTTGTACTGTAATTGAGACGCGTTGTCCATTGTTTTGTCAAAGCTCTTGTTCCCTTTCAGTAGGACGCCAAAAGCTCCTCATTGATTGAGGAAACCTCAGAGTACATTCTGCAAACAAAACGTAAAAGACTTTCAAACTAACTGTAAAGTTAGCTGGTTGGGAATTTAACAGCACACTGTATTTGTAAATAAAGATGCTTGGGCAAACCGCCGCCTCAGACGCGTCATTTTGTTAAAGGCTACATTTCCAATATGTTGCCCAGAGAACTGACATTGAACGATGATCCAAATTAGCTGTCGGTGGTTGTTCCGTTTTAATGGATTAGCTGATTCATTATGATGACAACAGCGCATGCATTTAGTAATAATGTAGAGAAGGTTTTTTTTTTTTTTTTAACCCAAACCGCCATATCATTGAAATGTGCACAGACCCCTCTCATTACTCAACCATTGTTGGCTGTGGCACTGTCCCAATTTGAAAGAATAATGTGCACAGGCCTGGGTTTCATTGCCATTTTTCACCCTTGATAATACAAACCAATACAAAATGCCCTGAAGGTGCTTGGTCTAGTAGAGGATAGTAGAGGAACCCGGTCTATGAGGGCATTGCAGATTAAGGAACCGTGTGTTGAAATGTAAGTATAAGAACTGAAATATGACCACCCCACAGATCCCCCCTCTATACAGGCCGAGGTAAGCCTCCGAAAGCTAATGAGGCACCTGGCCTTTGTTCACTAAACCTTCATTGGAATAACCCCTAAATCCACTCTGGACAGATGATGCAAATGCCTTTTATTAATGGCTGTAAGATGTATTAATTAATCACTTAAAAAGATCAAGCTTTTGTTCCCCCCACAAAACACCAAAAAAAAGAGGGTTTTAGTTTCGAGTTTAACCTTCTTGCTGAGTCAATGTCACCTAAACCAGCTCTGCATCTAGGGGGATTAAGTGAGACAAGAAGACAAAGGCGGTGTCTTGAGACAGTACTTTTTTTTTTTTTTAATCAGAGCGTTCAGTGTCCTGTTGGCTGCTGTGGTGACACAGGCAACCCAGCTGGAGCCATTCCAACACACGTGCATTGTCTTGCTTCACTGGACATCTATGGAATTGTCTCCGCTGAATTTTTGTCAAGAGCTGTCACCAACACTGACAGGCGAGACTTGCCCTTGGCTCCGCTGCTGTTTAGACAGGTGTTTTTGTAAAGAAAACAACTGCAGCCCGTTTCCAGCTTGAACAACACCCGCGTTCCCCTAAAGACACGAGGAAAGAATATTATTGCGTGAATAATGCACGGCACAGGTGAGGCTTTGACAGATTAGCAAAATTCAAGGGGGACCCACGCGTCAAAATGAATTTGTCTACCTGTTTCCTTGATCGTTTCCTGGTAAATAGTTATGCGGGTCGGTTTACGGTTTGCTTACACACTATTTGGGTACACACACACCAAGAAGGACGAAAAAGCAAACAGGCAAACTTGCACGATGTACTTTGTAATTTGCAGTTAGCCACAGTGACAGGTTAAACCAGCGCCGCACTTAGACTAATACAGGAATAACTTCATGCCTGGTCCAAAGCTTTGTCTCTGTCCTGTAATCCAGTGGGCACTGGTTTGCAATACTCCCTGCCTGTTATTTCCTCTCGTATTCTTCCGCCCTGTCTGTGTTTCTCATTGGTGAAAGTCTGCGATGACAGTTGGGAAAACCGCACACGACAACTCTGTAAGAGCCCCATGGTTGTGGCCAGTGTTCTTTCGTGAGCAGAAAGGGGCCAACACCCTTATGATTGCCCACTCACCCTCTTCCGTTTTCCACCTGTCTCCAGCGCCAGACCCGCAGCGCTAAGGCAACCCGCTGATGAGCTGCGGTCCCCCAGGTTCCTACGCTGGCTCCTATAGGCTCTGTTACGACATGCTGGGGCCAGCCAGCAGGAAGGGCAGTGACAGGCAAGGAAAAACAGGGCCCACGGAGGCCCGACCAGCGTCCAGCTAGCCAGAGCCCTGAGGTGAGCGCTGGCAGTGCCAAGAATCTGAGCTGCTTCAGCGGATTGTACTTCCATGTTTGTGTGTGTTTGTGTAAAGGGATTGCGCGTGAGAACTCTTGCTTGTGTCTTTGCAGACGGTGGATATTTGGCTTGTTCGGGCAGACTGGACTATCCTTTGGAGGTGCCAGTTTTCTGCGCCAGCCGAAATACACATGATTTATTTTAGGGGCGAGGATGTGGGCAATCAGAAGGGTCATATTTATAGGCAGTTGGTCTGCTGGGAAGACCTGCCAGCATAAGCACAGATCCCAAAAAGAGACATGGTGACTGAAAATTTAAAATCTCTCTCTCTCTCTCTCTCTCTCTCTCTCTCTCTCTCTCTCTCTCTCTCTCTCTCTCTCTCTCTCTCTCTCATATGCTTTGGAGGGCATGGATAATTGTGCTGTTTCCAGCAGGTTCTGAGGAATGGCACTTAAAAAGCTCAATAGCCCCTATATCTGACTTCTCCAGATAACTTGGTAATATTGAGCGGAACAATGATGAACAAAGCAAAGGCATGTAATATGCAGATCTAACATAGAGAAATCTGATAGCACAACGCTCTATTTAAGTATGCTAAGATGTTATAATTACTTTATACATAGAGAGAGAGAGAGAGAGAGAGACTGTAACAGTAAGTGATTAATGAACAGGGTCTTTTATGGGCCAATAACGCAGATCTCGTATTACTTATCGTGGGCTTGAAAGAAAAAGGAAAAAAACTGACTGAACCACAGTGATATCACCCTATAAAAATGCCGGTAGTTATCGGCGCCCATCCACCTCGACGCCTGAATCCGGCCTGGGCCATGTCACCGGGCAGAGCCGAGAGTACAGTGTCGCCACTTGCCCCATCAGATGGAAATTAAATGCACATGATAGGGGGCAATATGTGCGACGAAAATATTAGAAGGGAGAAAGATTACGAGGTCATTACTCAAATCGTTCCGTCTCTGTCTCCCTCGCTTTGTGGTTCCTTGCCTCATTGTTCTGGAAAATACTTTGGATCTACAACCTGATCCGAGAGCCATTCATTTCTTCTAAGTGCTATTCATTACACCCCCCTGAAAATAGCATTTAGCCAAAGATGACACTTTGTGGCTTTTGGAAAGGACTACTTGGAAGATGTTTTGAGGCACCAAAAAGTGTGAATATACACAGAGAAATTCCACAGTAGAGCTCTTTGAGGTAGGAAAGTTTGGTCCTGGGATTAACTTAATGCTTATATGGAGAAAAACATGGTTACAGTCAAAATTGCCAAATTATACCCTATTGCTTATTACAAAGGGCACATCCCTTCCAGATTTAAGGAAATATGTTAATTCCATGTTCGCTTGAACCTCAAATTAAGTCCCATGTCACTCCTGACACTGGAACTGTCACTCCATATTTACTGGAAAATCCATTGACTGGCCTCAGTGACCCCCGAGAAGAAACGATGGGGTACGAAGACGACATGTTGGACAGGTCTGTATTTATCGGTGTGAGTGAGTGACGGCTCCAGGTGTCCATTTCCCAACAGGGACTACTCTCTAAACCATGACAATTTGGTTAAAAATGTACAATATGTCTATCCCATCTATTTCCCCTTAGCGAAACTGCAGATATATCCAAATGATGAACACAAAACTTATTTTCCCTGCAAGGAAGGCAAGGCACAATATTGTGTGAATGATTGATAATGTAATTTTCAGCATTTCATGCAGTTTTACAGTATTTAAAACAAATATTTAATGTGTGCGTTAAGTTTGGTGAACCCAGGTTTTGGTAAACAAAAGACCCTTGTTTTTTTGTTTTCAGAATGCTTTTGTATTGGTGTGAAGGAAAGGGGTTTTGTCCTGGCTATTCCTGAAAAGTTGGCTTTCAAATAGCTATTTAAGGTTTTCTCCTGACAGCGAGTCTATACCTATAGTCTAGGCACCTGTCTTTACCACCCTGCTAACCCAAATATGACACTTAACGGAAAACAACACTGAAATGTGTCAATCTAGGAATTCTTTAAAAATTCATATTTTGGAGCACACAGTTACAGGAGCCGTATGTGGGAAGGTGCATTAGCCTCATATTGAGCTGCACGAACACGTTGACATGATGGGAGCCGACGTTAGAATCCCTTTCTGCGTCCAACACAATGTGGGCAGTGTGGGGGGAGTGTGTGCGATTGTGTGTGTATCCATCACAGCTTCACAGAACCCTGCGGGTCTCGTGCGCACCGAAGGCCACAGTGCCGTTAATGAAAAGCAGCCTTGACTACTAGAACGCTGAGGTCATCGTCCGAAAAGAGGAAGCTATTGGTGGTGGACCTGCCCTATAGAAGGTCACCCTTTCACTTTCAAGACCTGGTAGCTTTGGGCTAGACAGTGTGTGTGTGTGTGTGTGTTATGAACAGGGCAGAGCTGATTTAAAGGCTGCTTCTGTCATGACGCGGGCCAACGAAGTTCTGCTGCTTTTATTGGCTGTTTAGTCTGGTTCCCTTGTTTTTTTTTTTTTTTTTTAAACCTGCACTGAACGTCCCCTAAAAGTTAATAACTCCTAAATGTTTTCTTACATTGAAAATAGCCTAGTGTCTGGAGAGAGCACAGCCCGTAATTTACTTTTTTTCCCAGCCAGCGGAGTTGGACGTCAGAAATATTTTCTCCCTCGCATGTTAAAGCATATGAGATCACTTGCGGGCGGCTGCTGATTCACAGTGATCTATCAGGCCGGTTTAATCAAGACGCCCGCCCATTAGAGAACGCGACGCCAGTGGCTGTGCACGAGGTGCGCCCGCACCCTCCGTGAGAGCTGCAGAGAAGAGTGTGACAAAAGCTGAAAGGGAGGCGTGGCTCAGGTTCCCGTGTGCAGGCTGTTGTGTGAAGTGTCTTGTGATTGCCAAGCTGTTGGGAGGATGCGGCCGGACACCGAGGTGAGAGGCAGGTTAATTACTGTGCCGGGGAGGGATGGCGAGATGCCTTACACCGCCTTTTTGTGGCCTACGGTCTTGGGTTTCCGCGGTGGGGAGGTGCGAGCGAAGGGCAGGGAGCGAAGGTCCTGTTCCTGGGTCACCCCCATCCATCATGGATGACAGTGTAGTGTAGTGGAGGGTCTCGGGCGGACAACAGCCATTTACAGTCTTACGCCTTGTATAGTGATGAAGGTAGTATGTGCGTTCCCAGACACAAGTCACACAGCTCCGCTAATGGGACATATAATGCTTGTACCTCACTGTGATCCTCTTGGATTGTTAGCTTCGTGCTAATTTAAAACGTCACGTCCGCCCTGGGCCTTTTAGAATCTTTTATTTTTAGAGTGAAACGATTAACTGGGGAACCCTTGATTTACTATCCCCTTAAGCTAGTCTAACCTGCCTCTATAGGTACCTTAACAAAAACATAAATGCTGATGTTTGCCTTTCAGTATTAGAGTACCATTAGAGGTTTGTATGTCCTGAGACCACTGTGATGTCGTGGCCATGTCTTGGTTTATTTTCTTGCCCCTGAACGCGGTGCGGTGTTCTTGGAGTTCGTTTGGTAAATGAACAGGTGTTTCCCCCCCCTTAAGTCCTAGTATACGGCTAATGAGCCAACTTAAGTGCTTTTAAATTATTAGGCCATTAGGAACGGGAAATGTACCGAAAGCTGAACACACATGGTGTGTGTTGTGTGCGCCACAATGTGTACTTTTTATATGCAATTCTTAAGAAAATCAGCAAGTACCTTCCCCTGTGTTTTGTGTGTTTTCAAACACTAATCATATCATTAGTGTTGAAAGCCAGTGTGGCCCAGGCCACATTCAGGTAATTAACCTCTTTATTAATGTAGTGCTAATGATTAGAAATATGCTGGCGGATGCTCTACATGAGGGTTTTGTTAATTTGGAGGGTAAATGTCAAGGAAAAATAAATACATTTGAGCTGAACTTAATTTTTTGTTTGTCTTTGGGGAAAGTACTGATTTTATCCGCAGAGGGTTTGAGCGTGAGTTATTCATAATGCGTTCTATAAGGGACTGCTTGTGTTTCAATATACAGTACGTTAAGTGACCTTGTCCCACGCTGAGGGAAACCCATTGACTGTGGTTGGAATAATGTTAAATGTGAGACTGCAATCTTGCATGGTAAAATAAAGGAATTGGAACAAGGCTTTATTTCAGTTGCACTTGCTAAATGTATTTGTTGGGGGGGGGGGCATAACCATATAACACATTTGTTCATGCAATTACATAAATAAATGACACCTTTCTGATGTTCAGACCTGTGCTATAAAAACGCCCCAGCCTTTTTGCAGGCTGTAATATGAACCATTTTCCGCAAAGCGCTCCACTTAGCCGATTTAAATGAAAGAAATATCATCCAAGCACTTGCAAGCAGACAGAGGACCTATGATTGGCACTTCATCAGTATCAGCAAAGTATCTCAATAATTCAACACTGTCACAGTTGGGCCTTGAAAAAGAGAAACTGTGTCACACGCACTGGGAAGAAAAACCTGATCTGTCTCCTAACAAGGGGAAGTGTGAATATGACAAAGCCTTCACATCTGACACCCTACCCAACAAACAGCCATCTGTCATCATTATAAGTGGGGCCTGATGTGTTGCACTTAAGAGGCACCTTGCATTTTTTATGCTCCACAACCAATTAAGATTGGCCAATTATCTTCTGAATTATTGAGTCAAAATTAAAAATCTAATCACCTGGCTGATGGTAATGTTTCATAGTTAGGGGGCTTGGCTCAGAAGTTAGAGGGTCGACCTCAAAGCCTTCCTTTGCTTGTTTATTGATTTATCTCTTTTGATGAGACACCATTACCTTCACATCAGTTCATTGCTGATGTCTGCCCCCTTTAGCACAGCCAAGTCTTTGGTTATTCATATACCCCACCTTGGACAATGGGAACCTCTCTATACTCCACAACAGATAATCCTCTCATCTCAAAAGTCTCGGGTCTCAGGTGTAACGAGGGAGAATGTCAGTTGAAACATTATAGCTATGATAAACCCCACAAAAAAATATTTTCTGCATCTTTTGTCCCTCTGACAGGACCCAACACCACTTACAGGCTTTTTGACAGGTCCTGGAATTATTTTTCCCACCATTATGCTCTGGTGTGGAGAAATTAAGTCATGTAAAAGGGATTTGATGACACCTAATATTCATTTTAACAGGAGTCATTAATATCGGCAGTATCTGGTGACTAATCCCCAAACTGGCACAATGAGTTGGTGGGTATTGCCTGACGGGTTTATATCTATCTCCTCATATTTGTCTTCCGCTTGCCTTTCTCCAGAACGAATCCACAAGGGCCTTATGAAAGAAATGAATCCCCATTGGGAGGAATGGGAACTGTGGCCAGGTAGACACATCCGGTTTGGATGTGGCAAAGTTTTGTAATGGGTACAAACGGCAGGAAAGTGGGTCTTTCACACGTTTGTTGGCAGTCTGGCAGCCAGGACCTCCTTTTGCTGTTATTGTACAATGGACACAGAGCCAATCCACTTCAGTGCCTCTACCCCAGTTTAATAACAGCAGGGAATGCTTTGTTGAAATTATAGATTATATGAGAATATTCTGGAAAGAATATTTCATTTTGGGTGGAGTAATGGTTTTTGGTACGAAGCCACAGTTTAGCAGCAGTGTTTTAGCTATAGCGTGGGGCATAAAGTGGGAGGTGAACCCCGCTAAATTATGTACCACACCACCGTTCACCTGTTATTTTCATCTGACACGGGGCTGTGCCGCAGGGCTTCTCACAGAGAGCATAGACGTGTCTGGCCCGCTTTAGCGCCCTCTCCAATGGCAGCAACCCACCAGCTGTGAAAAAGGGCTGGCCCGTCCAAGCCTGGCTGCGTAGGTGAATATGAGCATCGGGGGGATTAATATTTGATGAGGGACTTGGGATGATCCAAAAGGTTGGTCTCTCAGAGCTGTCTGAGGCAGGGAACACCCAAGCCCTCTGCTATTGTTATCCCTCTGTCCGGCCATGCTATTCATAGCCTGAAGGATAGGGTTCTGCTCTCCCTCTCTGAGAGTTTCTCTGAAGGGAAAAACACAAAGAAGTCAGAATAACAATGGTGGCTGTGCCCTTCTAATCGCCCTCACCTGAGCCCCTTCGTATGAACCGCTAGCATGATGGACAACCTAAACGGAGGAGAAGCACAGTTAATATTACACTGCATGTATGCATAATCCAATTTCCATTAATGAAGTGTATATGTATATATACAGTGTATATACTGTATATGATGGCAAGCCAAACCGGAATTATTGAATGAACTGATATGGAGTGAACATTGATATTTACGGAATGAACTGAGATTTTTATGGAATCATGTCTGATATATAATAACTGAACTCTGATATATATATATATACATATATATATATATATGTATAGGCTACAACAAAGTCTGATATTAATGGAATTAGCTCTAACAAACCAAACAAAAGTATTTGAACACAGTATCTCGAGATTTCCCTTTAACAGAAGAACAAATAGTGTATGTCACTGAATGTCCAATAGGTTCCGTTTATCCAGCCCAGACTGGATGAATTCAAGTTCAAATCTAATAGAGTTTCTATTCCCAGAACAGCAAAACGAGTAATATCCAATTAGAATGCACTTTCCTTAGTTCAAAGGTCGTCGTGTATCGCCGCAGCTGTAGTTGTTGTGGTCCACTTTAGTTCAGATCTACTGCTCCACCGGGCTCCCTCGTCTCCCTGCCCGTGACCTCTCTCGGCTCTCTGGACGCCTGGCTGACACTCCCGTCCAGCGAAGCAGCAGCAGCAGCAGCAGCAGCAGCAGCAGCAGCAGGTACCGGTCTGTCCACGCAGCGGACGCGACGCGTCACGTTCCTTCAGATCCGTTCTCGCTGTTAGCTTATTGACAGGCCTTCAGGAATATGCCGCTGATTTGAATCTCTATCGCTCTATAGCCAGTCACACTCGTGCACAGTACAACGCAGTGGTAGAGAACTGAAGATGACATTTGAAAAACCTCATTGGACCAACGCAATGTCAATATTGTATTCTTGTGTTTCTATTGTTTTACGTGTTTCGGACAATAAGGAAAAATAAAATAAAATAATAAAATGCATTAAATTGATAGGCTATAAGAGATCCCGCCCTGGGGCAGCTCCCCCACCACCACTTCACACGGACTGCACTGCACTTTCCCCTCCCGCCTGCCCTGCAGGTAGCGCTGTTTTAGCGTTTTGTTCAGAATTTCAATAATGGATTTCTTCCAAAAAAGAGAGAACAAATATTTTATAAATGATACTGGCGGTATAATGGTTTATTTCAGCCAGTTACAGTTTGATCTCCTTCTTGCCTCTCAAACACAGACCCCCCAAACCTGCCCCCCATATATATATATATATATATATATACCTATACCTCACCATGATTCCTGTAGAACATTGTTACAGCAGACAACCAGGCTGTAAAACACACACTGTGTGCGTGAGAGAACAAACCAGTGGGTTTACCTGCTGCTTGTGTAAACACATTTCCTCTAATCCAGCGGCCCTTGCACACTGATGCTTGTCCGTTAACATCGCCTTTCTTTTCCTTTTTAAGAAAGCTGTAAACGTTGTGCTTCTGGAGTGGCGCTCAATGGATGAAGTTATGACAACACAGCTGGAACCTTCTGAGCGGCTGTGTTTTGGTCTCTGGTGGGGGGGTGTTTTACATAAAGACGAGCAGCAAAACAATATCTGGACTTCCTCTACTGAAGATAAAGAGAGAGGAGTAAGTATAGAAGTAAGTATTTGGAAAGATATAGTAAAGATATAGTATAAGGACAAGAAATTATTTCATTTGAAATGCATGGGTCAAAATTGAAAAAATTTAAATTGAAAAATGTATGGAAAAATCATCAAAGGACAGTATTCCGTAAAATCCACCATTTATACTGACATTGATACTTGACATGCAGTACATGGATACTGTGTACATGGAAATAAAAAAACTTGATGTCGGTTCCCCCGCACACATCTAACAACCAACAGCTTCCTTTCCCAACGCCTGCAGAGATGTACACTATCGGTGTGGAGGGGGTTACAGTATACTGTTAATACCATGATAAGGGCTTCTGCTGAGCTAATGCAGTGCACTGATAGCGATTCACCTGACCCTTGAGATGGAGATGAAATATACGCTATCGTGTATCCCGCAGGTGTCGCGCCCTGGATCAGTGGGAATCCGTGGGATTTAGCGCAGGGTTTAGAGGTGCACTTTCTTTATGCCATTTTTTGGCAGTGCGCCTGAAGGAATCAACTGCTCGGGCTTTTTTAATGACTGTCAGCCCGTCTGTGAGAGGTTTCTGGCAAGTTGGGAAGAAACATTGAAACTGATCCTGCTTTTTTTTTTTTTTTTCCTTTTCCTTCTCAGTGCTTAATCCATAAACCATCCCTAACCAGGTCCATCTGCCCCCCATTCTAGTGTACTGTATTTAAGACGGGAGAGAACTTTGACTATTCCATTTACAGCCATATATTCAAGTTCAAAATCAACAGACTCACTCATGGTCGGGCAGAACTACGATAAAAACAGTTATTATAGTTATTGTTAAATGTTAAATCGAAGTTAATCATCAATGAAGGTTAACTTCGAGGAAATGCAACGGTAACTCCAAAAATAAATTGAAGTAAAATGGAGTTAACACCACACTAATGACAATAACAATACGATGACAATGTATCCCCGGTGGCAGGTTGGATTGTTTGTTAGAGACCAGATGTGTTTCTGTTTTTCAGGGATATGTGAGTAGTTGGCTCCCAACAACACAGTTTATAATGTAGTTTTTAATCCCCCTGAAGTTTAGTCTGTCTTCTTTCTGTCTGTCATTTACAATTCCTATTTATATTGGAAGGTCAAATAATGTACCACCGACTTACTTGAAATGTACTCTCAGTACAATATCAAGTTTTGTTCTGATTGGAGTGATATCAAAAAAGACCCCTCCCCAGGGTCCTAGTTAATCCGTTGCTGTCCAAATGGTAAGTAAATTGATCACACAGAGTTATATAACCATTCACTCAAGAAAATCACAGTAAACGCGGGGGATTGATTGGGCGGGGGTGGGACGGGATTTATGAGCGCTACAGAGAAAATGATAACAATGACACCGAAACCGTTAGATTTCACGATCTGCCCACACACGCAGCGCTACACACAAGCGTTTTCAGGTGCCACTTATTTCTCTCGTCAGGTTTTTTTTTCGCCCAGGAAACATGCTAGCATAGGGCCACTGCTTTCTACTCGGCACCCTAGCAAACCCACAACACAAACAGCGGCGGCCATATCGGGCCTCAGCTGCCGACATGTCTGCTCAGCGGCATATTTATTTAAACCTGCCGTTGACCCTGGCGGTCCAACGCAGGCCTCACCGGGGGCCTCCTCGGCTTGTTTGAGAATCCATTCACACCTGCGCATTAAATTACTGACACTAATGTTACTAGTAATACTTGGACCGGCTCCCATTTAAAAAAACAAAAAAACAAAAAAAACATAAACCTGCAGGAGCCGGGTTATACTGGACATGTAGAGGAAAAATCAACTGCAAATGAAGGACAGATTCAGACATGATGAAGGGGGTATTTTGTTAGATCAGTATGACCCTGTCTTACCTGTGTTTTTATTTTGTAGCTCCACAAACATTTGTGTCAAAGTGTTTCTCTGCCACGGGTGTGATGGAATGATATCATTCGATACATGCGTACATGGTGTGCGCTTTCGCAGTTGGGTTAGTGCGTATATTTTCATTGTCAGTTGGTGGCGATGACAGAACTATGAGCACACAGGCGTTGGGATTAGCCCACCACTCACTGCTTACTCGCTAGGCTGCATGGTAAAACCCCCAAGACGCTGTCCCCTCAGGGAGGGGTAGAGGGGCGGGGGTGGGTGACACATTGTTTGACTGTTACCTGGTTGCTAAGGACTCTGTGGCTTTTGAACTTGAGAGGTGGAAAGGCATGAACACCTGTGTGCCCCCCCCCCCCCTTCCCCTCTTACAAAACGCAGGATAGCTTTCACCTTGTCTCTCTCCGCGGCACTCAGCGAGCGGCGCAGAAGAAAAGGCGAGGCCGCCGGGAAAGGAAAGTATCCGAGAGCCATCTCCCGGCACGTCAAGTCCAGGGTCAGGGGTCAGAGGTCAGCGTGGCAGGGGTGTGTCGGGTGTTAAGTGGAGAAGACGGGCCCGCTGAGGGTTTGGTAAATGCTTACCTGGCGACCTGCTAACCTGCGGCCAGGTGGGAACACAAAGCAAGGGGGCTTCACTCTGGGCTCAAACAAACAGGATGGGCCTCAAAAGACAAGAGGAAACATACCTGGGTGTGTTGTTTGGACAATGTTCTAGAGTTGGCCCCACAAAGACACAGCCATAGAAAACAAATATTATTATTATATTATATTATATTTAAAGAATATATATATATATATGTGTGTATATATAATTCTTTATAATAGTTCTTCATAATAATAAATAGCAAATAAGTTTCATGAATCTTTATATTTATATACTATATATATATATACAGTATATGTATTTGAAGATTGATGAAACTTATTTGCTACTTTTATCTAAAATACTTTTATCATCAAATGTCTGGCATTTATATAGTTGAAACATTTAGAATTACTCCTCTAAAGCCAACAACAGTTTACACTTTACATGTTATAATCCCTTAACAATAGCGGCTGAATCACTTTAAGTCGCAAAGGAATTACATTTAAAGGTTAATCGTGACACACGTGCCAATGACACACGATCGTCTTGAGGAAACAATGCGAGTCCAATTTAATTAGAATGCAGTTCATCATGGCCCTGCTCATAAAAATAAGTGATAATGTCGCTATGGCTCATTAAAAGGCGTGTTCACTTATTTACTTAGCAATTTGTTTCTGTGGGCCAGAAACAGCAGCCCACTCTGGACAGGTCTTATAATGTGTGTAATCTGTGACGGCTGGCATGAGCCTGCCATAGCGAGCCTTCCCCTGTTGTGGGCATCGTGTGAGCGTGGCGTTGTGCCATCAATTATTTATTGATGTCTCATCACAATATCTATTGTCCGGTGGGCACGGCATGGAGATGAGAACACTTTGCTGCTGAAGTGAGAAGGCAACGCTTCTCTCTCAGGTGTGTGTGTGTGTGTGTGTGTGTGCATGCGTGCCACTATGATGCTCTCTGTGTACAAACATATAAGAAGGACAGGACTGAAATGAATATGAAAAGGGGAGCTATCTGTTTAGAAAGAAGAATCTGCATTACAGAATTAGTCGAAGTGATTTTTGTGCATAATATGTGTAAATCATGACCCTTCTGTGGCACAATAATGACGCATATTGCAATTTACACCAATCGACTGTTTTAGCTTATGGTAAAGTGGAATGTCCGTTTACTTTACTTTCCCGCTGGGTGACGACTGGTAACTCGTCTGACAACCTGTTGTCGCAGGTTAAGGCAACCTATGTGGCCCAGGTGTGCTGCTAACCAGCTGACGAGGGGAGCATTGAGTTGCAGATGGCGGCAGGTAAGGCACAAGTCATGTGGTTCAGTTTTGATCCGGCGCCCTCTCCCCCCTTTCCGCTAAATGTTACCAACCGTCTGATCCGTGCTCAGCGGGCCTCGGCTAAGTGGGCCTATTGTTCATGTGATTGTGGCCCGGCGCTTTAAGTTCTTCAGACCAGGAAATGTTTAAACGGGGTTAATTAGCCGCTATTCCCTGCAGTGCGTGGCTCTGGCTGATGCCCTGCATGGTTGATCTGACAGGAGTCGTGCCCTCTGGGGTCCCGTGGATCAATTATGGGGCCTTTCACGATTAGTCATTTTGGAAAGATTAGACAAGCTCCCTCCTAGCTTTACCTCCGATGTTCTGCATCTTTTATTGCACTTATTTCTTTATTTGGGCATTGAATTTAGGTAAATAGTTACTGATTTTATAAAGGCATTGAGCTCAGATTTTGGGATAAAGTAACTTTTCAATTTCCAGAAAATATAGAGAATTTGTTTTTAATAAAAAAAGTACTTACTGAGAAAACAGAGATCTGATTCTGGAATGAAGAACATGGAGATCTCTTCACAGACGCAGAAGCGACACAAAATGAGAGATTCACAGTGGCAATGATACCACCATGGTTCCCCTGATGGAGCTAGCTCTCTCTCTCTCTCTCTCTCTCTCTCTCTCCCTCTCTCCCTCTCTCTCTCTCCCTCTCTCTCTAGCTCTTGTTCTCACTCATACACACAAAGTGGCAATACTCCCTCTACTGCCACCGCACTGCAAGCACAGCCCCCTGTCTTATTTTATTCATTTTTTTAATGTTTTTTTATTGTATTTAATTGTATTTACAACAATTCATGTCAATGTGGAAGTAGTACAGCCTTGTGTTTGGGGTCATTACATTTATACTATTATTAAATTAAATTATTTCATTTCAGAAGATGAATTGCGTACAGTAAAAAGGACAGACATTTATTATCTAACCCTAACCTCTAACCTATTTAATATCGTAACACCCTAAAATCTACATAATGAATTGGTTTAATTCAATCATTGATTTTGATTAATAAACTGCAGAATGACATTTGTCTTACAATATTTAGGGGTATATGAATGAAATATCTCTCACCGATTTTATATATACTATATATACTATATGTCATCTTATGTAAGTTAATCAAAGAAGAATTAGAAGGTTTCTCAAATAATTAACAAGGTTTTTGTTTGGGTTGATATTATTACATTTTACTTTACATGTTTATATATATTAAAATTTGATGGAGGTTTGACACATTATTTATGCTATACATTGGACACAAAAAACATTTGTGCTTAAAATATAATATATATTTTTTAATGTATAAAATAAAACAAAAATGTCTTTTCTATATTTATTGAATTAAAAGAGAATTTAAACCACCTCCGGTCCACACGTGACAAAGCGCTGGTTATTTTCAGCGTGAAAAAAGTCATTGTGCTGAAGTTATTCCAATTTTAATTTGTCCTTGTGAGAAACGTATGCGTCAAATTATCTAAAATGGAAGATAAACAACGGGCAGACACATGTGTCACCCTTTTACCAATTACCATTATTAGGAGTCACCTTTATGAGCGGGAGGCTTAAGAACAAAAACACTCCGTACTTCTCCTCGACGACGAAATTAACTTGTCATTGGAGCATCTGCCCAGATCCTGCACGTTTTGGAGTTCAGAGGGCCACGTAACATTCAATTACAGTTTAACCGACTGGTCGCTATTAGTCGGTGTCCATTTCATGGTTGGAAGCATGAGGTCACGACCCCCTCCTCTGTATATCTCTGACAGGTGCTTGTTAGACATGATTTGAGCATAACTCAAACATAAAGATTAGGTCCACTACGAAACCTGGCAGGCACAATCTCCACATCATCCCTTACTGGATGTTGTCTGTCACCAGCACGAGCGCACGCACGCACGCACGCACGCACGCACGCACGCACGCACGCACACACACACACACACACACGGGGGTGGAAATTCAAGCTGACAGTCAACATTTCAAATGAATATATTTGTCCGTCTTTTTGTTTTAAGATATTAAAGTAATTTCTATAATTGTTTGAAACAAGTCCACTTTTCATAATTCCCATCCGTGTCCTTGACAACGGGGTCACAGCCAAAGCCCCCTCTCTTGGCAGCTGTGCCAGATGGTGAGAGAAGCCTAGTGAAAGAAAGAGAGGAAAAAAAGAATGAAGGAGAGAGAAAAGGGAGAGAGAGAGTACCTTCGTCAATGTCAGTTGGAGAATAGGAGTTATTATGAGTTGGCATTACCTGTCCACTGTCCCAGCAGACAAGCCTGCACCTTCAGGCAACGCACTAGAAACCCCCCGACCGGTTCAAAAATATCGTTTGAAGTGCTAATTTGGCAACTCAACGAGGTGGCCTTGTCCAAACACAGACGAAGACGACTACTGTCCTCACCAGCTTTGCAAGAACAGGAGTCAAGAGCCAATGGTCTGAAGACTGGTGAGAGCGTAACAAAGAGATGGTCGTTGCATTCGGACTCGTAAAAACCTTGTTTGTTCATGTAGCGACCAAGATTTAGGTTGACTTGAATATTTGGCACACGCTTCTGTTGTGTGCCAGAAAAACCTTCGGTTTTTGAACCAGCAAACAATGACAAATTATTGTTTGAAATAACTACATTTTTAGCAAATGTTTAAAAATGACATTTGATTATACTTGTACAAACATCCTAGTAAAGTAAAATGAACAGTTTAATGTGAAAAGGGCTGACACATTATATTATGCACAAAGCATTTATTAACATAATTTGTTTTATGGGAAACCCATTTGAATATGAACTTAATGCATAGGTTTTGAAACACTTGCAATAGGTAAAAGTGTATGTCCTTTGTAAGGCAGACAGCTTCTCAGACAGCACTTGGGGGCCTCACAAGAATAGGACGATAATGGTGTAAGTAGGTGTCAGAAAATATTCCATAAATAAACATTGTGTGCCTAACTCGAAACATTCTGCATGCACACCCGTTAAATTGGGTCCTTAAAACAACACTGATGCTGTTTTAGTCACCCCACAGGCGAGGCTAACCAGAATAGCATGCTCTCTCCAGTGACAAAGCACTTGAAAGGTAACATAATCAGGGCGAGCTCGAGGAGATATAGCAGACTTACACAGTGGTATACGTAAGGCGCTGTTCAGCCATTCTCTCTGTCAGGGCCCTCTCAACCGATTGCTGCTCAGTGCTAAGAGCTAAATCTGGTTCTTATCTCGCAGAAAGTTAAATGTAACCAAACAACTATACAGGGGGGGAAAGTGGGCACCGGCTTGCACGTGCTAAGTCCCAATAGAAGCATGAAAAATAAGCAGGCACTAGACTGACGACATCCTGAACTCCACTGGGCCTTTCTGAAAAGGCCCTAACCACTCCTGCCAGGGCTTTGGAGTCATGCTCCCTACGCGGAGTTAACCGCGCTGCATTCATTCACTGTAGAATAGATCCACATAATTATTAGAAATGTTGCTGTCCTGTTCATTTATTTGCGATTCAAAGAGAGAAATGAACAGAAAGTCTATAGTAAATTAGACCAGACAGACACGCACACGCACACGCACACGCACGTACACACACACACACACACACACATACATTATTCATCAGCACATCTTTATCCTTGTAGGCCTGTCTCTATTGCGGATGCTAAACAAGGCCAGGGGAGGTCGGGGGTTGGGGGTTAATACGCCTGGCAGCACTTAGTCATCCCCAATGTCAGACTTGGACTGGCAGCCCGCTGCCGGCAGCTTTGATACGCAGTGGATGGATGATGCTTATTGGATCGTTTCATTAGAACATTTGGTCTAGGTGTCAAAGGGGTTCCCTCATGTCTGTGCTGGGGCTATTAGGCTCAGTTATAGCTGCCAGAGGGAGCATTCAGCTGGCTCTGTGCCTCACATTCAGAGTGGCTTTAAAGAGCCACTGAGAGGAGTCACAGAAATTGCTATTCATAACCGTCTGATGGCTTATGAATTAAGTTTTCCTTCTAATTATTCATAATCGCACACATATATCCAGCGCAAGCTCACGGAAAAACTAAAATAAAAGTGACCCCGCTTGTAGGAAATCTGACACTGGGGAATTTAAAGAAAAAAAGGAGTCATTGTCTCTGAAGGCAACTCTATTAAGTTGTCATGTTGATGCCTGTGAAATGCATTTTGAAAAAGAAATATACAGCATTACATATATGTATTGTAAAAAAATACATAATATTAAAGTAACAAGTTGCACGTTGTGGTGATTTATGCCATTTGTTGAATCATACCGGATTATTTTCTCCCTTTAGTTAATCCTATTTTATAATGCGTGAGACTCCGAGGAATATCATTCAGGGCCATATTACCATTTCAGCTGTCAATTTTCAAAATTGCCCGCATGACGTATGAACGCATACGTGCATGCGATTCTTTTTCAGAGCCACTTACAGATTAGATGTAATGGACGTGCCGGGAAATGTGCAGCCGGAGGAATGTCAACCACATGTTGGAAAATAAATAGGCCTGCGAGAATTGAAATGAGCACCAATAAGGTTAATCAAACCTAATTTCTTCATGCTTTCTCTGTTTTGGTTCGCCTGCGTTTTCCCTGTCATCTTATAATTGTAGCTTTCTTTCTGGGCAACAGTAATCCAGCCATAACTAGGCCCTGCCGCGGTGAATTAGCGGCCAACGGACGCACGGCGAGTGCGAGTGTGCGGATTTCTCACCTCGCCGCCTCGCATCTTTCGGCAACATTCCGGCTACGCACGGGGGGGGGGGGGAGTGAACTCATTAGATAATGAGGGACAGGGTCTGGTTTAAAGTATACAAATTCTCATCACCATCACAGGTCACTTTACGAGTCTCCTTTTTTATAGTGTTATTATGTTTCTTGAGCTAGCTACTAAGCTAGCATGTGGACTTTATGTAGTTATGTTTACTGTCTTTGTATCATTTCATGTTGAACCTTGGTCGGTGAGAAACGACATTTCGTTCAGGTGTATGGACAAAGTTGATCTACGAAGGGTCCTCGAATTATGGAGAGAAAAAAATTGTTCTGCTTGTGCTGTTTTCCTGTGGCCTGCTGGGCAGTTCTCCGTTCATTTGCAATCCTGCCCACTGATGTGATTAATTGACTGGTCAGAACAAAGGGAATAAGGGGTTATATAAAAAAGTGCAGTCCAGCCATTTTCCTCTTGGAGGGGGAGGGAAGGGGGGGGGGTGTCTATGGTGCGGCCATGGCCCGGGCACAGCGAGTGTTAAACCTCTCAGGCCGCGGGGGGAAATAAGACAGGCCTCCCTCAAGCTCCCCTCTGTTCTTCTAATGGACTCCTCCGTCGACGCGGCGACAAGAGAAAAATCATAAGTTCATATTCCCCCACACGAGAC
>JAODLI010021532.1:0-21920 GCA_027575585.1 Percopsis omiscomaycus
CCCCCCCCCCCCCCCCCCCCCCCCCCCCCCCCCCCCCCCCCCCCCCCCCCCCCCCCCCCCCCCCCCCCCACAGTGAGACAACCAATGCAGTGCATCGTGGAGAGGAAAGCCTGCTTAAGGAAGGTTAGATTCATTAGGCTGCCAGTCTGCCTGCTTCTCACTCTCCCAGTGCACTCCATGCCAGCCTGGACCCAACACAGCACACAGAATAAGTCCACCTATTGTTAAGTCCACCATTCATTCAGTGGGATGTGATTCTCCCTGTCCATGCAGGCCACTAGGGGGTTTTAAGCTGGACTGTAAGCACATTTAAACACGGTCAACACTCGAGGAGAAGCTAAGCAGGCTGACATTTTTGTATCAGGCAGTACTTTGATTTGATGAACAAATCTACTCTAGCCAGTGAATATGGCCTCTCTATGTGGCATTGCTTTTCATAAGCAAACATGTAGCCTATTGTGTGCATGCATGCATTATTGCCTATAGTAATGGCACAATCCTCACAGAAACCCACATTTCCTCCCCAGCTAACTGTTTATGTTTGAAGCACAACTGTCCACAAATGTGCAGGTTGCTCTCGGGGTAGGGTCAAAGCAGATGTGGACGCAGTATGGAGAGGGGTAGAGAGGAATGCGAGCAGCACAACAACGTTTCTGTAGCACTAACCACAGTACAGATACAAACTGAAGACTGCATCTTTAAACCTGAAAATGGCCTCTTCTTAAGCCAATAATAGGTGGTCCATCTTCAAAGCGCTCCTCATTCATTTGTTGAGTGAAAAAAATAGTTACTGTATAAATTAACAACTCTTGTTGTTTTTAAATGTCCTTTATAAACAAATACAAAGTGCTATATAAATAAAAGTGACTTGACTTGACAATTTAACAGAAAGGATAGGAAAATAAGTTCTTAGTCTTGGGGCCCTATATTACACCACGCGCAAAGCAGCGGCAAGTCCTGCTTATCCTGCTGGAATCGTGATGTTGCCACATGCTTTTACTTTGTGCATGAGCAGATCCATTTCCTCTACAGAGAAGCATTCTTTCTTACTACTTGGCAAAACCACCATTATAATGGTGCAAGCGCACCTGGTTTACAACCAAGTAAAACCCTTTTGAACCATGTGCCTGGCGCTGCGGGCATTTCTTCTGCCTAGCTAAAGTGGATTCGGAGATGCCCTAAATGCACTTATATATAGATCGTTAAAATAAGGCCATTCGTCTTTAACATTTCAGTTTTGAATGGCTTGGAAATACATTGAGACGTTTTTCAGGTGTTTCCCCACCTCCAAAAACGAATTTGACAACTGCTGTCGTATGTTGCACCCAGAGCTTGCTCCCGTTTTATTGAATTCCTAATTCCATTAGATAGCTTGTAGCAACAGAGACTCTGTGATATTTGGATAGAATAGGCTTGTCATCGCCCAACATCGTAGTGATGGAGGGCTTTGATGGCTCTTCAGTGGGAAGTGGATACAGATGTTGCTAGGTTTTGCATATACGCAAATTGTATCTATTGGGGGGGGGGAGGGGGGGACAATGACGGTTAAAGCCTCGCTAGCATCTTCCAGGCAATGCCTTTAATGGCTCTCCCCTTCTTCTGTGTGACCGAAATGGAGCAAAGGATCGATCATAACAGATGTCACGAGCCCATGCACGTCTTCATCTCGACAACAACCGCCAAAGAGCCAAGCCGTCTTCAGCTCCTCTGCACCTTATATCCTTGGCCCAGCACGTGCCGGCATACGATGGGATGAATATTTATTGAGGGGTCTTGGCTTTGATGAGCTGCATAGAAAGGTTGGAGGGAAAACAAAGTGGAAAAAAAGCCGGTGTCGCCATTCTCGGCCTGATTGACGCCCCTGCTTGCAGCGAGTAATTCATTTTGAGGGGGAGGCACAAGTGCCCTTGCTCCGGCTCCCGGCACAAGTTTATGATAATCCTAATAAATTATGATGCGCTGCACAGACATTAAAAACTGTGATTGGCACTAAATCAGCCAGGCTGTGCCTCTCAGGTCAGAGAGAGAGAGAGAGAGAGAGAGAGAGAGAGAGAGAGATGGAGAAAGAGAGAGAATGCCTGTTCTTTTTACAGACCCCTAGTCCTCGATTACCCCAAACCCCTATTTCTTTCTCTGTCTCTCTCTCTCTCTCTCTCTCTCTCATTCCTCCTATCTGTCTCCCCAGCTTACAATTTCACATTTCTTCTCTGCTCTGTGGCTTGATCTTCTTGTCTTTCTATGAGACCACTCCTTCCTTTGTAGAGGACATGGAAAGGTTTCAGCTCCAATACTATTTTCAGTGTAAAACATTTGAAAAAGCACAACATAAATAAATTATTTATACTCACAGTATATACTGTATATACTGTGAGTGTGTATATTTTCCTTCCCTATTCTGTGCTGGTTGTCTCTTGATTCTTTGCAGGTGATTTAATTCATGCTTGAACAGATAACCAGATTGAAGGCAGTGGCTTTAATCGCACCTAAACACTCATGTCTGTGCAGATTAATCCACTTTCATCATCTGCGGCGGTCAGAGGGGTAAAACAACCATTTTGTTAACCCAAATCTGGTTAGCCTGATGTTGATTACTGCCCTGTGGACAGTTCTTATTAATACGAAATGGAAATATACTACCTTGGTAGAATCAGGGAAAAAAGCTTTACTCCCTAATGCAAAGGATGTGTGGTAACCTTTAATAGTGGGAATACGGTAGGCAACACAATCTTAAGTATACTCTTCTGAGAGGAAGAAGAAATGTACTCAAGTAGTGTGTACACTAGTAGGCTAGTGTGAATGTAAATGCTTGCTATAAGGAGGTTTCCACTATTCCACTATTAGTCTTCATGTTTCCGTGGCACATCAATGCATCCTATATACTGTATGTAAAAGGGACCATCGTCGATAAAGTTGTCCATTATAATGATTCCACATTAAGAAGAAAAAGTCAGATCTGCTTCAAAATCTGACCAATTAATTGACATATTTGAGAACGAAAATATGTTTTCATATTATTATCTCATACTGTACTTGTGAAACAACTGCTTTTCTGACTGAACAGCCACTACAATCTCTAAATTATTATCTTTAATACAAACACACTCCACTGTGGAGGCAACTTTGTGACGAAGCAACAGGGCTTATGGTAAATGTAGTCTTTACTCTGGAAACGCTATCAATTCCATAAAACTCCTCATAGCTGCTTTAAGTATGGATTACACACGAACAAAACGGGCAATGACTTTAAAATTAATGCAAAATGCAAACAGTTTTAAAACACGTTTATCATTTTTGTCCCATTCATGTAATTTGATTGGACAAATACAATGTTAAATAAAGGGTAATTCTTCTGGCTTCACAGTGTGCAACACTGCCCCTTTACACATTTTCCCGGACCAACTTTCTGCAAAATAAAGCATAAAAATTATGGTAATAAATTGTTGTTATAATTCTGCCACCCTCTCCTATTCACCAGAAGTAATCAATCCATGAATTATACGCTTGGATAGGAGCAGCTATTTAATCATACATCCAGAGTATGTTAGTGCACATATATTTTTAATATTACCATCTATATGTGAGAAACTTTAGTGAGCTTCTTTAGAAAATATTACAGGGGTAATTAGTGGCAGCCATTTAGTTAGCTATATCTGTTTGTGCTAATACTGTTATCTTTTCTCCACACTCTTTTACACAGTACATGACAGATTATTTAAGATATTAAAATGAAAGACATAATAGGTTTTGAAGCAGCTTCTTAATGTAATGGGCTTTAGAAATTCTGGCAGAACTTTACAAAATCTCATAACTAATTCTCATACTGTCAAATAATCACTCCGTTTTATATGCAACCTGAATCTCACTTTGATAATATGAAACCTGAATCTATCTGCTGTTGGTCATTCCACTTAACTAGATTTTTTTAAATAATTTATTTTTACTTTTACTTTTTTTAATTTTCTTTCCAAGGACTTTTAAATGTCCTACATTGCATCCTTTGATCTATAATAGAAAAAGCTGAGCTGGGTTTTGTACACCCCATCCCTCATTTTGCAATCACCATTATCTTTGATCCTTTCCACATCTTAAGGAGCAGTCAATGTTTGTAGAAAAGGGCTACTGGTCACTAAGTGTCCCTGCTGGCTTCATGGCACAATCAATCCCCAAAGTATCCATTGTCACTTTTGTCAATATAGGCTTTTTATTACCTTACTAATCCAATCGATAAAAGGGACCATTATATTTTCCCAGTGAAAGATGTGACGTTTATGTCAGGAAGAGCACAGTTTTACACGGTTTGGTCAACATCTCGGAGGCCTGGCATTGATAAAAACATGGGATGGGAAATGGTAAGTAACTTCAAACAAGTATTTAAGTGTCTTGCGAGCGGGATGTGAAAAGGCTGCAGTGTGGACATGTGAGCCCGGAATACTAAACCAGGACTGGGGGAACAGAAGTCATCAATCACGGGAGGTGTATATTCCCCTCTGGTGGCACGCAGCCAACCTGCATTGGGTGGATGCAGTAAGGGCCGGGCGGGGGAACACTAAAGGTTGACACAGACAGGTAATTAACTAAAAATATAATGTGCTTGACAGAGCGGAGAACAGGGGCGGGAAAGGCAAACAATAGATGGCAAAAGAAACATCTGAGAATATGGCCAACAGCAGACAAAACGCTCGCTTTGTTAACACATAGACACATCCACGATTAGGAACTAATCGTAAATGTAGATATTCAACATGTATATTCTTCGCTTTTGCTTTTTTTGTTGTTATTTCTTTTAATATTATGAGGTTGGACATTTTATATTTATCTTGTCTGCCCTTTAATTTTAACTATGCTGTTTCACAGTGCCTTGAAGCTCAATATCCCCGCTGAGGAAAAACATGCCAATCTACTGGACCTTGCTTCAACCCTCTGATCTCGCCTCAAAAAAAAAAAGTTGCCAGCGATCAGAGGATGGACAGCCGTCTGCGGAGATAGGCCCGGGTGTCTGTGTGAACGCAGCCCTGCCAATCTAGCTACCCAGGCTGGACAACTGCCTGATTCGTCCAGTTTGTCTCGCTGGCTCTACTGTGTGTCAGCTGCTCCAGCCTGTCGTCTGAACCTGATGCCAGTTAACTTGCATACCTGTCTCACTGCCTACTCCAACTCAAGTCCAACTTAACTTTCAGCTTCCAGGAATTGGGTACAGATCCTTGTAACGCGGGTACGTGCAATAGGATCTCGTCACGGTATCTCTGTGCATTCAAATTGCCATCAGTAAAATGTACCTGTGTTTGATGTCCATTGCTTATGCCCGCCCGTACCATAACCCCACTGCCACCATGGGGCACTCTGTTAGCATTAGCAAACCGCTCGCTCACACGACGCCATACACGTTGTCTGCCATCTGCCGTGTAAACCGGGATTCATCCGTGAAGCGAACACTTCTGCAGTGCCAGGCGCCATGGAAGGTGAGCATTGGCCCGCTCAAGGCGGTTACGACGACGAAGCGCACTCAGAAAAGCTTCCCTGAGACGGTTTCTGACCATTTTGTGCAGAATTTCTTTTAGGTTGTGCAAACCATCTGTTGCATCAGCTGTCGGGGTGGCTGATCTCAGACGATCTTGCAGGGGAAGGAGCCGGACGTGGAGGTCCGTGGCCGACGCGGTCACATGCTGTGAGGCTGGTTGGATGTACTGTCAAATTCTCTGAAACGACGTTGGAGACGGCTTATGGCAGGGAAATGGAACATTCAATTCAGGGGCAACAGCTCTGGGGGACATTCCTGCAGTCTGCATGTCCACTGCACGCTCCCTCAAAACTTGTGACATCTGTGGCATTGCGTTGTGTGATGAGTCCAAGGCACACCTTTGCAATTATCGTTTTATCAGCATCTTGATGAGCTCACCAAAACATTTTTTTGTTATTATTTGTTTTTGTTTTGCTAGGATTTTAACTAATTTGAAAGAAATAAACCTTTTTTGTGCATTGAAGAAGAAGATCTTTTTATTCAACTCGTGAAAAATTAGAGAAAAGTGTTTTTATAGTGTATATTAGCATTTCATATCTGCACATGTAAACATTGTTCATTAGAAACAAGACTAAAATTGGGCCATTAAACAGCTGTTCTGCTTTCAGTATCACACACCTGTTATACCGAAAAGATAACAATATACAGCAGGTGTTTGAGCAGCTACTAATTATGTAAGTTCAAAGTACTACAGAGATAGATATAGTCATTGTAGAAGTGTCACATTTTACTTACTGCATCATTGGCAGTAACACTGCAGTATTTTCAAAACAGCACATGCTGTGGAAATCAGTAGTTAAAGGACTAGTGCTGTGAGTTTACGATTATCTACAATTGCAAAGACATGTAAATACAATAAATACAACATCCTTCCAATAAAGAAATGGGAAGGATGCTAAAAGTATATATATATATATATTTTAAAAGTATTCCTAAAATATCCTAAGATATTAGGATTTATGTTTCGTGTAGATTTGTTTTGTGTGCTCTCTCACAACGGAATCACTGGTCTTTTTTTGCAATGGAGCTATAACTTCTTTATACTGTACTAAATCAAATAAAATATACAACTAAATAGTTAAAACAAAAACAAAATTATGTACATTAATTCATGTGCCATATTCTAGTATGTATACTGTATGTTTATTTGGTATATTGTATATTTCGCTCGTAACAATATTTTAATTATTCAATTTGTTTGTCTTCTGATAAACTATTAACCTTTAAATATGGCATTAATGTGAACACCCTGCTGAGCTGTAGAGGAGAAGGCCGATGCCTCATATGCACAAGACAATTTAAAATGACGCTCTTATAAATAGAGAAGGGAGGCAGCTGCCAGAAATGTGCTGTGTCATTAGAAAACACACTCAGGTCGTCTTGAGAAAAATGAAAGGGAAAGAAAAGCAGAGGAAAAGAGTCTGGCTTCCTTTCCAGGTAATGCATTCGCTGCAGTGGTGATCTAACACCCTCATTAGGTGTGGATCAAACGGCGATGGGGAAACCGACAGCACGGAACCGCCGTGTGTAAGAGAAAGGATTTAGGCGGATGAGAGAGATGTTCTCTTACAAGCACTGCTTGTTTCCCCCCCCCCCCCCCCCCCCCCTCCCTGCATACCTAATTGTCGACCAGAGACACTGGTGTCCAGAAGTTCAGATACTCTCCCTGCTGAATTACGGATCGCTTGCTGGCCCTTGGCTAGCCTCCCAGTGTTTGTGTGTGTTGACTTTTTTTTTTCTACGCAATTAACATTGTGACACTTATGACCTTGGACTGGGGAGAGCGAGAGAGATTATTGTGCCTGGGGGAATGCTGTAATAATACAAGCCACATTAGTCAACATACATTTGACCATTATTGTAGTTTTTAGTGTCTTGCAACAGCTTACTTTCATTTGTACGACTGAAACCTTGACACACCGCGTTTAAAAAGCATGGAATACATCTGCTCCATGTACAAAGTGTAATATCACCATGCAATTTTAAGTCGCTTTGGATAAAAGCGTCTGCTAAATGATCTAATTGTAATTGTAATCAGAGATATACAAAGGCTACAATAATATAACTGGCTGGTGTGTGAGATGGTGGTGTGTATTAGACAACACATGAATGTGGATGTGATAATTTGTTTGCAATTTGTTTACAAACCATGCCTGCTGTTAAAAGTATACCATATCTGTAAAGAATAGTTTATCAGAGTCCTCAGAGATAGACACTAACACCTCTTCATAGCTATAGTATTATCCTATATGTGTCACTGCAGTGTAATAACATGAATTATTTTAACCACTTTACTTGAACAAACAATCACTCCTAGAGTTGCAATAAAAGCTCCAATAAGCTCCAACGGGGAGCTCTAAAGCTCCATAAAACCACAGGTGCAGTGACCTATAGAGTGAAGGTAAGAGCATGTAGAATATATGTACAATATGTATCTATAGCAAATAGGTTATATTTCAAACAAACTAATAAGATAATAAGATTAGATATGGAACAAAGAGTAACATTTCTTGAATCTTGTGACAGTGAAGCATGCTGTGACAAAGACAAAGCAGGGGGCAGCATTGTGGATGAGTTGTAAGGACAAACCTTAATAGCTGGACACCATATTAAGATTGGTCTTGACTGAAATGATCTTGCACAAAAGCATGGTCCAGTTCTACAGGCTGACGTGGCAATAATGTAATCAAGGCATAAACACAATGTGAATATAGGCACCTCTTGTAGGATTCACTGTTGGGTTGTTTTAGTTTTGAGTTAACTGTCCACCTACCTACATATTTAACATATATTACATTGTTTACCACTGGGTTTAATTTGAGCTCAAGTAGAATCTACTAGAAAGAAACAATTAGTAAAGCACAATATAGCACTAATATATAATATTCTTATCAAAATGTTAGGCCTATTAGGGATGTAATCAGTGCAATTTGAAATAATGATATGCATTTACCAAACTGATTATATCAGCAAATTACAGATACTTTGCATATTGTGGGAAACGTAAATAGACAATTTTCTTCAATAAAACATTAGAACTTAAAAGCTCAATCATCAACATTTTACTGTGGCAGTTTTCAAAGACTATTAATGTGACCAACCGGCTCATTTTGCACTCAACAGTCAAGACATGTAGCATTGCAGAATATGTGATACCTTTGATAGGGGTTGGAAATGTGACTGTACTGGAGACAAGCATAGTCAGGCAACTGAGACTGCAAGCACTGCTATTGAAACGAGTCATCAGTTAACGAGATAATGGATGAAGCTGATTGGTGGGACTGCTAAACCATATAAAAATGAGTTCCGGGTCACAATTGGATGTAATCCTTCAATAGAAATAGCTTTCCAAAGGCAGTGATCCCTTGGTCAGCAATAGGATATGAAACATCTGCTGGCTATCACTGCTCAAGGCAGCAGATACTTCAAAGAAATGAGAACTGTCGCAATAAGACATGCTACAGTGGAAACATGGAGAGCCCATTGGCCAGCAAGCTTTTTAGAAAGGAGGTTGTTTATTTATTTGTCTTAAAGGGCAATATTTGAATGTAGTTTTAGCAGAGACATTAACACAATAAACAATGGTAAGGACGTTGCTATCTGCAAAATGTCAACTCAAGTAGCCTTTCTGTAGGGTTAGCAAAGGAAACAGTAACCTCAAATTATTTGGGTATTGCTAAGTTTTTTGAGTAATTGGAATTAAGGCTACAGGTTATTAAACAGCCACAATCTCTAGTTGAAAAAAGGACGAGGTGTAGAAGGAAGAATTGGTGTAAGGGGCAGACAAGGCAGGTCAAGACAAAGAAGCACTGCTGGGGGTTAGAAGCACATCGGAGACACTTTTTGCTCAGCTGCCAGGAGGCTTGTTACCTCAGATTGCTAGGTTTCACAGAGCTGAGGAGTAAGATGGGCAATTCCTAATGAAAGAGAACAGACATGGGTCAACGGAAGATGGGAGGGCACACCGAAATGTGGAAGTGGCAAAGTCGTTGGATAAGAGGGAGGTAGAAGGGGAATGGAGGGGACTGAGGCAGGCGATAGAGGAGGACCACCTAGTCCATTAGGTGGTGATAGGTTGACACGAGACCGGGGAAAATGACAGGTTAGAGGAATAATGATACAACCGGACGGCCTGAGACAGTTGTTCTTTAAGTGTCAGTCAGGACCTCCCCAAAGAGGATTTCGGGAAGTCACCAGATGAATTCTACATTTTGAAACCTTTTTTGTTTTGTTTTTTCTTTTATAAAACGTACATACATTTTTCATTCAGCATTTATTGGTTGCTTATATATTTCAAGCTAAATGTATTTTGGGTTGGTGGGTCAAATACTTTGTAAACCCCTGGTTTAAGACATGAAAACACAAACATAGTAGTCAGAATTAAAGAAAAAATTTACATATTTATGAGTAGTATGAAGAGACAAAGAAATATAAGATCAAAGGAAGTTGAAATCTAAAGCATAACATTAAACTTATCAGAAGGAAGGTTCTGTAAAATTTCTGTAAGAAAGTAATGGCATTATGTTTATCTCGTGGATCACGGTCAAATAAAGGCATTCATGTGAAGAAGGTCTACAGCGATAGGTTAGCAAAGCATTCATATGTTATAGTCAGACATAGACAATAGACTATGAGGCTAAAAATGTCAAAATTTGTGGTAAATGCAAGTAGCATGATCCACAAATATTCTTAGATTTACAAATGTATCCACAACACAAAATCCCTTATTCGTGACTTGTAAATTGGCATTTAAATAAATGTGCTATGATTTGTACAAATATATGTCTATTTGTAAACATATAATTTCTTATTTATAAAAGTACTTTGTGTGTGAATTTCTCATGAAATGTCATTTGTAAATATGCAATTCTGCGTGTGAAGTGACCAATACAACAAAAAGTTTCCTTCAAGCTGGATTCAATATACGCTAGAATTGTTATTTGCCACGTCATTGGACGTTGTGTATTTAAATAATTAATTATTAAAATAAGTTTGTGACTCGTTTCTGTCCTTCCGTGACTTTCCTAAATGCACCCTCACGCCCGACAAGACAGCCCAGTGCCCGACAAGACAGCCCAGAGCCCGTCAAGACAGCCCAGTGCCAGAGGCGGAAAAAATACTCCAGGGGGAAAAAAAAGCGTCAGCTCCGTAAGGAGCGTCCGCCTCACGTGCAAACATTATTAAACACTCTTAACACAGGAGCAGATACATCACTTCAGCGCCACGTGTGGTGTGCAACGGGTTTAAAGCTTGCTTTTATATGCACAATTGATTTACTTAGCAGGCTGAAAAATCTCCAGAGCACTGCCTTCCGTCATTGACCCAAAACAAATCCACGTTCCATGCTGCGCCTGCATCTGTGAGACTGTTGGTAACCTTGGTTGATGCTGGACAGTATTCACTGTGAGTTTTGCGGTAATCACACACGGTTTTAACGATAATTAAAACTTGAACCGGTAATACCAACCATCGGTAATTTTACTGTGGTTTATCGCAAAACCAGCAATCGTTTCATCCATACACAAAGTAAATCCCAACTTACAAGTCACGAGTAAGGATTTTTGTGTTTGTGGATTGAAAAACACATTTGTAAATCGTGAAATATTTGTGGATGATGGTACTTGCATTTACAAATAATTTTGAGAAATTCTTCTCTCCATTCGAGTCTGTCTGGGTAGCATAGACATCCTCTGCAAATGAGTTTAAAAATTAGTCAATAGCTAGGTAAGATAGAAAAGGAAAAGAGAACATGGATAATTTTAAGCAAGAAAAGTTGTTCAGTCCATTGACAGGACTTCTAGTCATTTTAAACCTATTCCTCTAGGTAACAAAGCTTTAGATGATGTAAGTTGCTGCTGTACAACTGCTACTGTGGAAAGCCTAAGGCCAAACCACTACAACTGATGACAACAAGATAACTTAGCAAAGCTCAAAGGATAAAGCCAGTACAATTTAATATTTTCCTTATGGTCAATATAGCCTACCAAAAAAAAAACCTACACGTTTCTCCTACGAACAAATATAATCAACAAGCTAACTCTGTCACGGCAATACACCGTTTATTATAGATAGCTTCTTGCAAGACCCTAACTCAAGTATATTTACTGCTGTATTTCAAAACACATAAATGAAAAACAAAAATAATTTAAGTAGGTAAAAATGAATCTACAGTGGAACATGCTTTTGCTGCACTGTTCTTCCTTCCCTGTCCTTTGGTAAGGCTAGTATGAAAAATAGTGAAAATAAAGTTTAATTGCAGAAACAGAATGAATGCTGCCACAGAATGTTTTATCTAGGAAAAATATTTCAGGTATGCAGAAATATTTCTGCTGTATTGGTATTCCCATATTCCTGTTGTTCACAAATATCATTTTGAAATACATTTTTTCACTGGCCATGTAGGCTACAAACTGCTTAAAGGGAGAAGTACTTAGTTTAAAAGTATCAAATGCTATCATTGTCTAAATTAATAATATCTCTGAGCATTTATGTTATGTGTTTAAGAGAGAAATTGAGAATGTGTATGCATGTGCATTTAAGAGTAATGTCCGAGCATACATTTTTATTTGTTTGGCCTTTCGCTGGAAAATGGACGCAAATAAAGGATGAACTTGCTTGATTGAGTGTGAAAAGGAAGGTAGCAAGCATGTAATGGCAAATACTGTAGGCGGAAGACTGCTAGTGTAAAGTACTTGCTGAGAAGTATTCTGAGTGGTATGTCAGGAAAAATGTGAAGTCATCAGCTCAGAGAAAAACTCTAGAGTGTCTATTAGTATTCACACCCATTGTCCGGGAGCAAGTCTTCCCACCAGCTATTCTACCCACACAATATGGCTCATCAGAAACAGAATTGAGGTAGAGGCCAAGCACGGAACCGAAAGCCTCTGTGATTTGCAAGCAAAACATGGGAAAAACAGCCAAACAACAAATGTTTCCTTTGTGGATATGAGAGTTTAAGTGAATATATAAACTCATCTCCATAAATATGAGCTATCTCGTCACACAGAAAGGGACTCTAGAAGCTCTTTCCAGTAACTCCACGAGTACATGATATTTAGCTAACTATCCATGTAGAACTGGTCCACTAGAGAGGCTACAGATCAAGTCACATTCGTATCATCTACCAAAACCAGTGTGAATAATTACCTCTGGTCGCCTCGCTGTGGACAGAGTTTTGTTTAGGTGGGGTGGCGGTGGTGTGGGTCATACCTCGCATTCACGGGATCCTGAGATCGTGTAGGTGCAGGGCCCGGTTCCATTGACAAGCACGTCCATGGCCTCTGAATTGGTGGGCTTGTAGTCCACATAGTACTCCTGTAGCGGAGAGCTCAGGGTTTGCTCCGTCTCCCTAGCTTTCTTGCGGCGTTTGCGGGCTGCCGCCGAGTGCTCCTGCAGTTGCTTAACACTGCTGGGATAGCGCTTCCAAGACACATAGATCACCAAGAGAATCATTGCCACAGACAGGAAAAGGGCAACACTCCCCGCCACAATCTTATGGAAGGACACAGGCTCCAAATCCTGCTCGGGCGGTGGTGCCACAGGTGGGGTAACGGCTAAAGACGTGGGGCCACCCATGGACACCTCTCCTTTCTTGCCTAAAATGGTAGGGGAGGTAGCAATTCCTGGATGGCGCTCTGTCTGGGCTGGTATACTGGATGGTGTTGGAGGATTGCTCACAGTGAGCGTAGTGACCGGGTTAGAACGACAAATACCAAACGCATCAACAGCATCCATCACTTTCTCACCCTGAGCTTTCTTGGGTGAAGCGCAGATCATGGTGGTCTCTTTTGCTCCTCTGAAGTTCCGCAGCCAGGCCACCAGTGGGCAGATTGCAGCACTACAGTCCCACACATTCCCAGCAAGGCTGATGGTCGTCAGAGAAATCCATGCAGCCACCGTCTCCTGGGAGATATTCATCAGCTTGTTGGAATCCAGGTTAAGGGTCTGCAGGTTAGGCAGGCATTGGTAAACCTCAGCATCCACTTCGGTCAGGTCGTTTCCAGACAGGTCTAGTTTCTGAATAGAGGCCCATGTCCAGGTCAGCCCCTGGCTCATGGTGCGAATGCGATTCCACTGTAGGTATAGTGCCCGAAGATTGTAGAGGCGGGGAAAGTGGGAAAAGTTAATTTTTGAGAACTGGTTGTGCTCCAGGTGTAGTTCGGTGAGCTTGACAAGGCCTGAGAAGGCATTTCGGGTAATACTGCGCAGACGGTTGTAACCCAGATCCAGGAACTCCAGATTTCGGCAGTCCTGGAACAGACGTACTGGAATACTTTTCAGTGAATTGGATCGTATATGGAGGCTTAGAAGTTTGCGCAGGCCCTGGAACTGGCCAGGCTGTAAAGCCTGCAGCTTGTTGTACGACAGGTCCAGATTTCTCAAATTGGGGACGGGGTGGAATGTAGTATTATGGAGCGTTGTGATCTTGTTGGAGCTCAGGATTAGCTCTTTAAGCCTTCGGACCCCCTGAAAGGCCAATCCATCAACATCCGCTATGTAATTGTGGTCCAAGTACAGCCAGATTAGCTGGTTGAGACCCACAAACTGGCCTGCTCTTAGACTGGCAAGGCTGTTGTACCGTAAAGAGAGGCCCTGGCAACCCCCTGAAAGGTTCTTAGGGACATCGCGGAAGGCGCTGGACTCACAGTAGACAATTTTCCCATCACAGCGACAGCTTTTGGGGCATGGACGCTCACTCAGAGACGGAGTTGCTGCAAGCCACACCTGCATCAGGAGTTGCACCACTAGCCAGCGACGCCGCATGGCAGGGCCTACAGAGATAGAGGGAAGGAGAGAGAAAAAATACATTAAACAAGATATTTTAAATAAAAAGGAAAAGCACTCTAATACTTAGAGTCTTCTGAACACCACACCAAAACATTCAGCGGTCCAGAGCTAAAAAGAAAATCAACCAAAAATGACCTGTAAAGATCAATAAAATCCGGCCTAACCATTGTAAAAGGGAAGAGCACGTTTTCAACTCCAAGTCTGAGAATAATGAATCCATCTCTTCTTTACTGTAAATGCTGTAAAACCTGAATCCGTCTACAGACCCTTCCATTTAAAGACTTTTTTATTTTATTTTTTTAATATTTTTTACAAAGATGTGCCCTTTTGACCCATTACTATGAAAAACATGGATTTCCCGTCACCTTCCTCACAGATATGTCAGATCCTCTAACTAAGCCTCCAGCTTCCTCCTTGCCCAGCTCCTCAAATCTCTGCATTCCAGTACCCAATTTCAACAGATGCAAGTACCTTTTCAACCAGTGAATATACTGTAGTTTTGATGATGTACAACAAATGTCTTGTAGATGTTAAAACAAGTATCAACCAATTCCATTTAGTTTCAATAAGAGGTGTCTCTAAATTGGTCTTATTGAATGCTTCAAAATGCTGTGTGTAGAGTTCTAACTCTAATTATCATAGTCTTGCTTTTGGATAGATGTTTTCTAGCAGTATGATTGCAAAAAATGCTGACAGCCAAATTAAAAAGAAAGGAACTTGTAATTCGCTATAAAACGATCTGCTCATCCCACAAGCCATCACAGTAGCAGATAAAGCCAACCTGCACACAGCAAATTATCATTCAGTAGCTAATTGTTGTGTGTACAATTCTGGAGACATGTTAATTTTAAATCCAGACCTACTACAATGTCAAAGATAAGAGCAGTACATTTTTCTGTGTGAATTATCTCTTATGCCTTCTATGAGTTGAAATAAAAAGGTCACCATAAACTTTTTTAGTAGCCACAAAAATGTAGCAATCTCTCTGAGCTAAATGATGCTATAGCACTAGAGGAGATTTACATTTTTGTAATGCGTACACCCACTATTCTGTTGGATTTAAGTTCAATCTTGACTCCTGTATTATAGATTTTGTTGGAAAAGGGAAGGGTCAGAAAAGTGCTCAGTGCTCTTGTGGCCTCCTGTGATATCACTCCTTGTCTGTAGGTGAGACAAAGTTGTTTCCATTAAAATCGTTCCCCTTTACAGAGCCGCTAATGATCTGTCATTAAGATGCATTGATTTCCGTATTTGTGGATGGGCTGGGGGATTCACCTCTTGCTTGTGTCTTTTTTCCCTCAGTCTTTTCACAAGACAATATCCACATGTAAAATAAACCTTATTACTATTATTACAGCCAGAAAGGATGAAGGTGCAGAATTAAATTTGTTCTTAATAAACCTAAATGTAACTATATCAGAAGAATGGTGAGATTTTACATACATTTACAGCTGAATTAAACTGCACAATGCATGTTTTTAAATTTATTTAATATTATTATTTTTTTTAGTCTGTCTGGGCTTTGTCTGAAAAAAATCCTTGACATTGAGTAGCTAAACATCATGCAGCATATGTTATCTAACAGCCATTTTGCTGCTTGCCAAGCAACTGCTGAATTCATACATTATGTGTGTGTGTGTGTGTGTGTATGTGTCTGAGGCTCTTCCAGTTTGTTTTCAGAAGAATATTTCATCATCGCTTACAGATGGAGAGAAGCATGGGGCTGTGCCCATAATTTGTTCAAGCTATTGATTATACTAGCAGATCCATCAATCACGTCTCTGTCTTGTATCCTGCATTCGCTATGTCTCGCTGATGTAGCTACTATTTCGGAACTATTAACTATCTAAACACATAACTTAATAACTTACCAACTAAATACACAACTAACTAACTACATAAAGAGAAACAAAAACTACATCAAAACAACAAAAAACAAGCGAGGGTATGAGATCAGAATAGTAACAAAGTAGCATAATGCCCATGGGTAATGCGCCATGTGCATTTACAGCAATTAGGTACTGTATAAACCAGTTGTGATTGTGAATGTGTGGGAATCTTAAACAAGATTCCCTGTTTGTTGAATTCTGCCTGTGTTTGAATCGTACCACAGGAGAACGCATCAAGGAACTACACCCATCGCTGTTATTTCCCATGTGCATAATAGGCTCATTTTATACAAGGCAGCGCTGTCTCCTTCAGATTGCACCCCCACTCCCAGTGAGCCTCACTCCCCTTCCTGACACTGTATGTGGTTTAATGAGCGTTCTGTGCTCTAATGCCTCTGCAAGACATCGCCCTCCCCGCTGTCGCTCTAATCTTATTCACAAAGAAACACAAGTCTCCCTTAGAGGTGTCACGCACAGGGTCCATCTCTCTATAATGTCTGCCATACCTTTTTTTATCAATACCGTTAGATCTTAATATCAGCCTAAAGATGAACCACACACTCTGCAGTCTGCTCTCCATCAAATTTAACCCTTGTGTTGTGTTTCAGTCAAAGTCGACCGAATTAATAACAATTAATAATAATTTTCTTTATTTGTATTTTCCCAAGCTTTCATGAATTTGTCAGTTTATGGCATCTGAATACATTCCATTTTTTATTATTTTCACTGCATTTAAAATGTTTTATTTCAGCAATAGCTCACAACAGGCTATGGTATACGCTTATTATATCACAGTTAAGGGCAGCATGGTCTCATTGATCATCGTCAAATGGTGACGTTTGTGCAAAGTACATAATCGTCAAATTGTAACAAAAAAAAAAGAAATTGTCAATATAACAACGAATATGTGAATTTGCTTGATATCTACATTTTTGTCAGAATTGTGACTCAATTGACGAAAATGGGATTCGTTAGTATTTAGAGTAGTATTTAGGATTTTAGAACGTTATCAGACGCTACATTTTTGTCAAAATAGTGACCAAATGTGAATTTACGTCAAAATAGTGACCAAATGTGAATTTACGTCAAAATATTGATGAATATAAGATAGACCACATAATGAACTATTTTCGCCAACACTGTGACGAACATATTATATAGTAGTTGATTTAGTAGTAGTTTATAGTAGTTCATTATTCTCATTCTCATACTCGTTCTCACTATAACAATAATGTGATCTTATTTTCAATAGTCATTTTGTCTGGAAGAAGGCCTTGAGAGCTTTCCAACACAGTGTGTCCTATTGCTGTAGCATCTTCCCCTGCAGAATTATGAAGCATCAGAAATCACAAAAATATATGTTTCAGGTGAATCTCAGCAGTGGAGACATATTTTAGGCTAAAGTTTACATATGTTATTCCCCAGGTCCTGACATTTCTGAAGATGGCTTTAGTTTTGCATTAGCACAAAGTTTAATTTTCCCCACCTGCTCTCTCAAAGGGGGTTCTGGATGTAGTCTGAGAGAGGATCTGGTGAATACATTTGAAGGAAATAAAAAAAAATCAAGCTGTTTTTTGGTCAACAATCCTCAACAGGTACATTTTTTATTATAAACCCTCATTTAATTTAGGTTTACATTATGGGTAAAATTATGTTTAAATCAGGGTTGGGTTTACATTAGGGTTAAATGGGTTAGGGTTACATTAGGGTTAGGGTTAATGCATATGAACTTGGATCTAATCTACAATGCCCTTGGTTAACATTTTACTTTCTATTACACTATGAGGTTTAGAGGTTGCATCTATCATAGGATCTTGAAGGTGGATCATCTCCTTACAAATAAGACACATTTTCCCTAAATCCCTAATAGGGCTTGAGTGCTACCCCTCCAGACTTCTGACTTTGTGGGGTCAAGACATATTTACTGTTGGAAAACAAGTGCACGTTATTTTAATATCCCCATGGCTCTTATTGACTCTGTAGTTAAATATTAGTGATGTATATAATATTCTATATACTGTATCTAATATATATCAATAACAGTAATAAGCACATAATTACAACAAAAATAACAACATGCAGTGCTTTTCTTTGCACATTTAAAACCACTGAAATGTAATAATTGTGTTATGTTTATGTAATAATTTTTCATCCCCATAAAAAAAAGAAAATATAATAAACAATAATTCAAACATTCATCAAAATGTTGACGAAGGTATATTATAGGCATATTGGATAGGCATATTGTATTTAGCTAGAAATTTGTCAACATTTTAATGAAAGCGTTAGGCCCTATACGTCATTCATCTGACGAAAATACTTTTCTTCAAACGGTGACGCATTACTTTTTTGCACGAGTATCACCATTTGAGCTAGCTAGCTAGATGAGAAGTCAATTACTGGGAACCTAAATGTGTGGTTGATTCAGAAGATTGTGCTGGGTGTGACCAAGTTGGAGGGAAGGCGTGTGTAGAATGACAGGTGGAGTGAGAATATTTTCGAAGAAAAAAACGACTGTCCTTGATCAAAACACAACCAATGTTACAACGTATTTTTTTTCTTTTCTTAATATGTTTTCTTTTCTTAATATGTTAAAAATCTTTGAAGAAATTATCTGGTTAACTGTACTGTACATGACATTACATTACCTGAAATTAGAAATTAAACTAATGAACAAATACTTTATAATGTTAAACTTAAGAGTAATCACTAAGACTGAAGTAGGTGAGATGGTATATCAAAGTATTATACAGTATATCAGTTGAACTGAATTGTAGTTTTAGGGCATTTAATAACAATCTGCCAATTTTTGGGTGGAAACACCAGTGATACCATAGAACAAACGCAACACAAGGGTTAAATCAAACTAGTTCGATTTCTGCTTGAACCCCATGGCCTTCAGTGGTATTTTTTTCAGTGGTCTGGTCCGAATGCTGCTTTTCATGCACGCGGTCATGACTAGATTTTAACCTTCTTGTTTTCCGATTGGCATTTTCACTCCCACTGCTTTTTATTCTACCATAGCAAGACCAATTGTGTTTTTTTCCTGCTAATTATATGTTGTCTTCCGTGTAAGGATACATGATAGAAGTGTATGTTGTTTATTTTTCCCTGTTGACAGCCATGATCAGTAGCCTACAAGTGCAGGTGGATAATTCTAAAGAAACGTTAATTTATTGGCAAATGCATAGTGCTCAGTTCCCCAGCAGTCAGCTCGGATTCTTTAAGCATAGAAAGACGCTTCATTCTCTCAGCCCTAACATGGAAAGAGAAAAAGATGGAGAGAGAGAGTAAGTGCACTTTACTGCTGACCTAAAATAAAACCAAATGTAGCTTAATAACTTGGCAAATGGACTCACTAACTGGTGCACTTTGAGTGCACACAAGTGGCTCATTGCTATTTGCTGCCTTGTCATTGACAAAACTGCTACCAGCCTCAGTCATGGCCACACATAGCGGTTGGACAGGAGCCTAACACGTAGGGAAGGGCGTCTCTGGACCAGCTTAGCTCATCCTATTAGTTTCCAATTATCTTTGAGATGATGGCCAAGCCTGCCAAGCCAAACCCCGTATTCCGACAATATTTGGGAGGCTTTTGTTGGGTCTCGTTGATTCTGGGTGTCTGCGGTGTGTGGTGGTCCTGTATTTGTAGTGCTGATTAGGTCCAATACAGAAAAGCACAGTAGAGAGCATCATCATGAATTCTTCTACTCCCACACACATATTGGAGTGTATGTTTTTGTTTCAGCCTCTTCTCGTCTGATTCCTGATTTCCCTTGGCGGCAACAGTTCCAGCCGGGTGGAGTGACTGAGAATAATCAGCCAGCACCCCTCGGTGCACTGGAAGTGATTCAGACTCTTTCTCTTACCGCGCTGTCCGTCTCGGCTCTTATTTATCCCACGGACACTGTAAAAGAATGGGAACTACGAAGGCTGAGATTGTATAGAATCTGTCACGCTGGCATGCCACAATGCTTGGCTTCATCCTATGTAGAAAACACACTATTCCAGCAGGAAATCAGTGGAATGTAAAGAACAGCTGGCTGACACAAGGCCTCTGTTCACCTCTTGTTCTTGCAATACCCTCCCATAAATTCAATACTCCAAAACCACACATACAAGCTATAATTCAAAACAGATCTTTTTAATGTTAATACATACAGTATACATACTGTATGAGCTAAACCTTTGCTGTCGAAGGAGAACAGACCCTTGAAATGAGCCCTGCATACATTTTAGAAACCAAGTCCTCTGATGATTCTGACCTCCATCTGATCTCGAGCACGGTCTGCTACGCTATTCCAGACTGTGAAAAGCATTTCGCCACGGGGAATAATTAATGCAACATGTCTAGCCTCTTTTAACTGGGGCCGATGGCTAAAATAGCTTAGCATTATTCTATTTTATATCCGCAGACTACCAGAGTTTTCCACAAGGGACTAATTCTCAAGAAAAGGAGATATTTAAATTTGCAGAATTCAACCCGCAGCCACCAGCCAGCGGTTACCCTGCTGTCGCCTGCATTACCTGACATTTCTTACAAGCTGGGTTTTGGAAACTGTAGGCAGAAGGTCATCTGTTGGCTATAGGGCGCCACTGAACTCACTGAATCCAGCCAAATAACAAATAGGGCAGTCTTTCTTCACAGGCTAGCTCAATTCTAAAGCAAGCACAAGGTTATGTCTATATTATGTTGTGGCCAATGCCAGACTGAGGGAGACAACTATGCATTCTTCATCGGGCTAAACTGGTTTCCTACCGTATACATCGACAGTGTAAAAAAATTGCTTTGCATGCCACTAAATGTACTCTTTCCATGTATATAGCATTCATCACTGCTATTCTACTATTGTAAAAGAGAAGCTCTCTCCTGAATGGGCCATCAAACACAAGTGCAGGGCATGCAGCTAATGAAGAGAATCACATCAGTGACTTCACTTTAGAACTGAGACCAAAGCTCCATCTATTCATTTTGACAAATGCTTTATGTATTTAGACTGAAGTCTGTGCCTTTTTGTGCATGTGTCTGTGCATGTGTGTGTGTGTTGTTTTTACCAAGCTGCCAAATGTAATCTTTCTCTGAAGCAGACTTAACATATAATGCAACTTTAGGATGCATAAAAGACAACAGGACCCCTACCGTAAAATCCAAGTTTTATTTCCATTTGTGTGGTCAGTGTGGTCTGAAAGGAACTTAATAGGCTGAACTAATTTTGAAATCTGTCAAAATATAATAGCCAGAATTCCTCTCTGAAAAATATCATTGTCATCACACCTGCCAATCAGATTTGACCAAAATGTGTGACATAATTTCTGGATTGTTAGCAATCGTCTCGGACCTATCCTCTCACTCTCAATCATGTAGCCAATCACATTAGTCCATGTTACAAAAAAATGCAACACCGTGGAATGTTCAGCTAGAACAGAGAAAAGGCCTGTCCAAAATGACAGTTGGAAATTGGAACGATATTGGGCCTTTAAATGGCTATTTTGCAGCAGGTGCATAATCAAGTGCAAGTGAGCTTCTCTGGGCTGTACAGTAGCGCTTTGTGGGCTGTTGTAGCTGTTATTGATGTGGTGCAGTAAGCCACCGTGGGTCAATACATCGTGCCGTCCCACAATTAATGGCACAGCACTACCAGTGAACTTGGCCATCTGTATAAGAGTTAAAGAATGGCTGAGGGGATTAGGCTGCCTCAGGCAATGATAACAGACCTGGTAGTGTT
>JAODLI010021552.1:0-21916 GCA_027575585.1 Percopsis omiscomaycus
CCCCCCCCCCCCCCCCCCCCCCCCCCCCCCCCCCCCCCCCCCCCCCCCCCCCCCCCCCCCCCCCCACAATGTCTTTTTTCTTCTTTTTTTTTTTTTAAAGATTTCGAGGCTTCATAGAGTGCTATTATTCACACTGAGGGAAGAAAATAGACCCCCCCACCCCCGGTCGGTAAAAATCTAAAGGCTGAGTGCTTTGCTTTCTTTTTCTTTCTGTCATGAGTAAGCATGGATCATTTTATTTGTGACGAATAATAAATATCGATATATATACACCTTTACCATTTATGACTTTGTCCTTCATTGACCTTCTCTTCTGACGGAGCCAATCATTCTCTTCCTAAAGCAATAGAGTCCCAGCCAATGTCAGTGGATCTAAATCTAGTAGTTACATCTATACTAAATTAACTGGATAAATAAAATTTACAGTGGTCTCTTATTTTTTCCATGACTGTATAGTGTGGAGAAAAAGAAAAAGTTCAGTATCGATAAACGGTTACAGTACACATGAGTATTCTGTCTTAGCTTCTACTGGAAGAAATATTTAATAAAAATATTTCAGACATTCCAGGCAGTTTATGTTGTTTACCTGAAAGTAAAATGCTAATGGTGCTATGGTGTAAACTTAGTGAAAACAAAAAAATAGCCTTTTACACTGCCATGAACTATTTTTAAAACAATCACCACAATTTAATACTGGGTCTTTTAAGTCATATCTTAAAACTCAACTTTATTTTTTTAATACATCTCCATGGTAACCACTAACTGGAGCAAACCCATAAATAGAAGATCCTGTAACATTTTAAACAAAACATCTTAAGACAATGTTGGTGTTAACTGACAGTAACTGTCACTGCTGACATGTTATCCCCTCCAAGGAGATGTGCAAGTAATTACAATACATACAGAAACAAGAAAGAGGAAAGTACAGAAGAAGAGAAACAGAGATGAAAAGGGATATTTCAAGCTCCAGTCAGTTACTTTCTTATTTTATTTCATTTCATATAGCTGTCCTCAAGTGCTGTCTGCAGGAGGATATTCAGCTGCTGTAGTCGCCAGACCATTTCATTGTGCTCTTCATTCAACGCTACAGAATGATAGCAAAAGATTGCTGAAGGCCCATTAGAGGAGCCAACGTCCCACTGCAATGTTGTTGATGTTGCTAGGCTTAGTACTGTATATATAGTAGCCTATATTGTATATACATACACACGCTGTATTTTTATATAAATATACAGTATACCGTACTGTATGGTTCAAAAACCATGAGCATATATAACCTTTATTAAAAACAGGCAATTTATAAAGTTAAAGGAGATAGTTAGGAATAGAATACGACATTCCTATTTTTGTCCTGTGTAGCCATGGTGACTCTACTCATCCTGAATGACCTTTCTACCAAGAAGGTGCTGTGCTGTGGAAGACCATGATGGGTTCACACACTGCGGTGGCTGACATTTAAACATGAATGTAGGACACAGCGAAAGAATACACAGCTCCCAGCGTGACCTCCAGTAACAAGCTAACAGTATCAGGGCAGACAGACCGCTCTGGAAGGCAAATGTATGACATATTTGGGGGGAACAGTTACACTACTGATGTAACAATGTAGCTTCTACAAATATATGTGAAATATTGATTTTGCTATTGGTGGTGATGATGGTATGTCAATTGTGTAACTATTTTAGCTTAACCAACTACTAACAAGTGATCCACATAGTCTCCTGACTGCAGATCGATTCGCTTGCGGTCGGCATTGCAATGCCGTGACCACACCACACCGAGTGGTGTTGCCCACCTCCTCTGAACTGATGGCTGCTAAAAAAAAGTTGGTAACGTTACTCTCTCTACTACTCACTGGCTGGAATGTGTAAGCCATTGGGTTTGTGATAATCTCCTCAAAATACCTTTCAGCTTCGTCTCCTATATTCTGATTGAACAACAAGAAAGTTTATCTCTAAATTCTACGGACCGGGACGTGATGTCTTCCTGGGTCGACCGACCGAGCAACCAACCACATGACGTCAGTCACGCAACGGCAATAAGGTGGCAAGCCAGAGAGGAAGAGTAACAAACATCAATCTATTATAATTTAACGTGTAATCGTTTTATATCTAACATTTTCTGAAAATAACTTCCAACACATTTAATTCTGTACAAAACGCACCAAAATGTGGGTGTTTCATGTCCCCTTTAATACGTTCGCCTGTTCGCAGTGTTTTGGCGTAGGCAGCGTGACAGGGACGTGAGATTTGGTAACCCTGATTTGAAGAAAAAAATATATATAATATAATGATTGCATTGAAATATATTAAGTACATTTTGAAAATAATGTAATATAAATGAAAAAGATAACTTTTACTTCTGTCACTCAAAAGGATTTTCAAAAATAAATGAATAAAACTGAAAAGAACAGAGATCTGTGAGTGCACACATCCAAAGAAATGGAAAATGATTAATTAGAGGTTGCAGACAGAAGAATCGCCCATCTGAGCAAAATGAAAAAGAGAGCGACCTTGACAGACTGGGTGATTGCATCTGTCCTTTCACGTTGACAGTCCGTTTTATGTTCTTCTCATGCAGAGCCACCTTTTACACAGGGCTTTTACGATGCCACCAATACCCCTAGTCATCAAGGACACGGGTCACTAAGTCTGTCTGTATCTTGTGCACAATATTAGTCCTAGTCATAGTCAATAGTCATTTCAATGTGTGTGAGGAACCGGCATCCCACAGCACAGAATGACTGCTAAATATCCTGACGCTAGACCACTAAAAGCTCTAATTGTTATTTGTGAGACAAAGAAGGGGGAAATTTACTTTCTGGTGCAATAGAGAAAATAATTGTGCATGAAATGAGTCTGGGATCCAGAGACTGTTAGACACTTGACTACACACAAACTCTGTTTTTCCAAACAAAAAGGTGGATGTGAAGAATGTGGAGTCTGTTCTCAAGCAAGGTATGTGCATGTATGTAGGGATTATGTATTTTCACATGCATACCAGGGTCATGCAAAATTCAGAATTTAAGAATTGGCCCCCATTCAATTCATATGTTAGAACTTGAACTGTATTGGCCACATCACAATTGACTGAATTTGAATCACAATAACCTGAAGTGTAGTTTAATTTATGGTCCTACCAATATCATCTGGCTTCATTTAGAAAATGTTGGGTTAAAAAAGTTAACATTTAAAGTAAAAGCATTTCATGTTCTACAAAATGAAAGTATACAAAAGCCTTTATTCTATTCAGAAGATGTGTTTTTTAAGGTTCATTACCGAGATAAAAACATGGTTTCAATCAAATCTAATGTTTAGAAGCATTCCATATGTTCTCTGAATGCCAACATGATTAACTGACAAATCACATGAAACCTTATAGTTACAAGCTATAGCAAAATATTGTAGAAACTGATTTTGGTTTATCTCCATTAAAATCACAACATGAAACTAAAAGATGCAGAGTTGTGCACCTATCCTTGTCTCAACAACTATAAAATTACAAATAATGTCTTACTTAATTTCCTTCAAATTACAATTCTGCATCCTGTTCGCTACCGCAATTCAAATGCAAGAATATAAGTAGAATTTATAATGCATTCTAAATTCAGTTCTGAATGGTGCACACTCCTTATTGGCACCCATGAATTCAAAAATACACATACATAAAAAACTTTATTAACAAATGTTCATAATGGACAGAAGAACACACCTAAATAATAAACACCAAAATAGCATTAGCAAAATAGCTAATACAAATCATGAATTACAAAATAGCACCACTAGTGTGAAAGAGATTACAATTACAATTAGGTAATTTAGCAGATGCTTTATAGGTTCACATATTTGACTGTGGTTAGAGGACTGGTAAAAGCAATGGATGGCAGCTCTGTGGACGATCCCACAACTGCTTTACATTATCTGACCATTCTTAACCAATATTTCGGGGGTGGCAGGGGTCAGCGATGAATTATTACGTCCTAATTTTTGCATCCAGAAATGTGGACGGCCCATTGTGAACAAAACAAAAAGTTACTAATGTACTTTAAAAACAGAAAACAGTTTGAATATTAAGTAGCAGCATATATTAACCTAGAAAGACTCTCGGCATGAGCAGCCTGCATTAATGCAGAGATGCAATCCAAGAGGCGAGCTGCAACACAGAGTGGCAGACATGTCTCTATTCACTCAGGAAGCCAGCGTACACACACACACACACACACACACACACACTTGAGATGATGGAGTACCAGTACAGTAGAGATAGAGCCAGTATGATAGAGTGCAAAAGGGTGAAGTAAATAGGCAGAAACAGAGAGGGAGGAAACTACTTGTGTCCTGAAAGCCTGCCTCGTCTCCCAGATTAATCAAGCAGCCGTCCTCGTGAAGAAGGAGTCCATTCATGGTAAAACACAATCGCTAAGATTTAGCCTCTTGAGACCATCCTGATCTCCGGAGATCCACAATTTGTTCCGCTCCGTAATCAGTCTGGGAACTCGCCATTCGGACTGGGGCTTATGTCCAGTTCATCCATTAGTTATCACCATCGTCAATCAACAAACAAACAGAGCCCACGTTGCTCTACGTGCTTTCATTCAATTCATTCATTCATTCATCCTTGATCGACGTCTTCATGAGGCGCGCCCTCTTCAAACCTATTGGCCGGAAACTTTTCGTGAACTCCCGACCCCTGGAGGAGCACTCTGTACTTAAGCTTTGAACACTTCACATCCCATCTTCCTCATTTGATATACATGTTTGAAGTGGTTTAAAAAAAAAAAAAAAGGTTAAAAGGTAGAAGTCTGCGTCGAAGGTGACAAGGAGGAAGAGAAAGGGAAGCTTTTCTCTATGGATAACACTGCTGTTTAATTGGCTCTTTTATTGTGTTTTTGATCTTCCATTGTTCAACACTCCCACCTCTGATCTCATTAGCTCCTGGATTTGTGAAGGACAGTACAACTGAAATATTCTGGGCAGCAGCCACAGATTATTTGCTTTTATAACCCTGATGTCCTGACATGGCCCACTTGATTGAAGATTTACCGTGAACTGTGGTGCCAAAGCGGGGCTCTTGAGACCTTGTTGTCTTTCTGTAATTAAGCCCCCATTTACGGTTGGTACAATAGTTCAGCTCAGCTGTACAGGAAGATAAAGGCTGATTTTGATGTATAGGAGCATGGCATGGAAGTAGGGTATCCTGATCCGATACATTCAATATTTATAGCTGCCGATTATTTTGGATTTTCCTTGGATTTGACGTTGGGTTTTTTTGGGACATCGTTGCCGTCGATGTAATAGTGACTTTTGTTTGAACGGACCTTTTTATTTACAGAGAGGGGACTGTAATTTTTTATTCAAGGAGGACCACACCGGTGGATTTTGTTTTTCTACTTTGGTTGGGCACATTTTTTTCTTAACCTTCCTGGCACTTTTTTGGTAAACTCTACATGTTTCTTTTGAATCTTCTTGATATTTTTCTGTTAATCGATGTTGAGAAAAGTAGAAAAGGAAATAATAAGCATGTCATTGATACTATGCAGTAGTTTTGAGTGGTTTTATGGGGAGGTTTTAGATCAACTGTAAATTGTAATGTAAACAAATTTACAGTTAATCTCCATTTTAGGACCTGACGCACGAAGTACACGCGTGATTGAATTGAATAGATCGGCCCTATTGTCACGATCCAGCTATTTGAGTCAGTATCGGACCGATATCCGATATCAGTATCGGATCGGTGCATCCCTACTTGTAACCCCCCGCCCCAGTCAATCAGGAAGCTCAATTAGTGGTGATGTAATTACAACAGCGCCATTAGTGTAGGTGCACAGCTCTCGGAGGAACCGGCATAATCCTCCTCTTTGCAGCTTCTTTCAGTGCGCCCACACTTTTTACTTCAATTTCTTTGCCAACCAAATACATTAATTTATGACAAGATGTTAATGGATTTCAATTATTCACCACTTCCCCCATCCCTGCCATTTAACAATTTGCCCTTTGTCTTCTCTCTCACAGGGCTACTAGAATTTTCTGGCTCGACGCCCAACGTGTTGTAGGAACACAGTGTCTGTTCTCCGGCAAGGCGGAGGTGTATATTAATGAAAATGAAACCTAACAGCTAGAGTGGCGTCATAGGTGTTAAGCATAACCAGCCAATTTACGGAGCTTCGATGCTCCATAAATTGGCACGTAGGCAGCAGAGCAGAGGGAACATGTGTGTGAGAGGGGTACAGTTGGAGTGACAAGACAGCATAACTTTAAGCGAGAGCAAGATCGCAGGTGTCCACAAGAGTGGGTGCGAGAGAGAGAGAGAGAGAGAGCGCCATTCCCCCTCTGTCCCTCGTCTATTCCATGACAAATGAGAAAGTTTTCTTCCGTAAATGAGAAAAGAGCAGTCTGTCAGAAGCCTGTGGGGGAAATGGCCGTAGGGACAGCAGCATAAGAGAGACTTATAAAGGCCCGGAGCGCTACGTGACTAAAACATGGAACTAATTACAGCACATCCAGAGGCCCAGCCTCCTAGCACTCTCTCCTCACACACACATACACACTCAACTCCATTCTTTCTTCTCCTAGAGAGTGTTACGCCATGTTCATTCCACCGATAAAGCTGTTGTATAATTCCTACCTATAGATTTAGAATATGAATTCCATTTTACACAGCGCATAAATCTTCATTATACCCATGATGTCACCATACCGCACAGATACAATGGAATACATTCGGACTGCACATCTAATAAGAGTTTAAAAAATGTATTTATGTGGGAATACTCCAAGGCCTTAAACTTGAAATCATTGAATGGATTTAAAAGGTTGATGCAGAGGTGCCTTCCTATTCATGCGGTTATTTTTCATTCAGCGCGCATAAAAGGGAAAATCCCCCAACGATTCTTCGGTCGGCTGGGACAGGGCATCAAAACAATCCTCAATAAGTATGCGGGAAGTTTCCGCCAGGGGAGACACGACCTATTCAGGCTTTCAGAGCGGCTCGCCGGGGCCCCGGCCCCCGTCAGTGGCGTCGTGACACAAAGCGGGTGTAATTAAAAACAGTCCCCCTCAGCCCCGCCTGTCCATAAACATTGCTGGCCGCAGGCGCCGTGCTACATTAATATGCCGCGATCTACTGTGCTTTATTACATTAATTCCACCCCACCCAAAACTAAATGTCTGGAGCTGCTGAGCTAGCCGCTGGGTTTCCCCTATGTCGGTGCATATTAATGAGCATTTATCAAGTCTACATTCATCACAGCAGGGGTGGGTGACTGGATGGGTTGTTTGCTGTGGGCAGGAGGGGGGGAGGGTGGGGGGGGGGGGTGGCTGGCTGGCACAGGGGACACTAAAGGCTGGCTCGGCCACACCAGCTTTGTCACGGGCAGGCCACAAAGCTCCCAATTCAATCAACAACAACAGGGTCGTTCATCATCGGGGTGTGCCTGGGACACAAGAGGGACCCCGCTTTCCATTACACCTCGCTGTCCTGTTCCACCCCCCCCCCCACCTCCCACGTCCCAGGCCCAATTTTTATTTCTTTTTGGCTGCTGCCGTGTGCTGATGGCCGCCGGGATGACATGATCAAGTTGTTGCAGTGGCAGCAACAGGTGACGACACATGCTAGCCAAAATGCCGCAGTCTCGAAGGAATGGCTCAAAAACTGTACTTATAGGTTAGTGCAATAGATAGCAATTTAGTGTGCTCACACACACACACATGGTTCTCTGCAGTGGTATCGTGTCCTTTAGCTGACAGTTTGGTAGACAAAATGAAAAGGACAGGTTGGAAATACTGCTGTATTTTGCTCACGCACACACACAGTGAATAATGTACAGCCGGACCAACTTTAGATAATATGAGGTGAACCGATTTCCTAAGGTCAAGTCAACAAAACGGTAGGCAGGGGGAAGGCTTCCTCCTGGGTGCTCTGCGGGAACGGGTTGTTTGTTTGGTTTGCTTTGTTTTATTTTTCTATCTGCAGTGACCTTGGGCAATGACTGGAGTGCAGGGGGACATTAGCAAAGCGGTTAGCATCGTTATAACAATTACTCGAAAATCACGAGGCCACGGGGAGCAATTATGTGCTCTGTGTTTACGATGCGCCACGGGAAAGGAGCTAGAAGAAGACAAACTGGAGAAATATAAATATAAATAATATTAAAAGTAGCGAGGAGATGAAGAAAGTGCATACTGGTGTATGAAAAAGGGAGTCGATGAGGCGGGTCAGGCCGCTAGTTACTGGGAGGATGAGAAGAGAGGAGGGATGAAGGGAAATTTCAACAGAGAGAGAAGTGAACACCTGAGTGTAATTGAGTGAGCCCTAGCGGAGGAAGAATTGAAGGAGGATTGGAGAACAGCCAACAGCTCCTCGCCAGCTTCTAAGAGCGAGCACTTCCTGCAGCTGACTTTGATTTCTAATACTGTATCTCCATCCTCCGAGATATGAATTTGAAAACGGCTCATCATTTTCGAGTGGTCCCCCCCCCCCGTTCCAAGCAGCCTACGCTGTTCGCGTGTGAACGGTGACGAGTGACATGGCCTGGCCGCTTCTGGGGCCGGACTGATAAGAGCTGGGGGCATGGGATGCCGGGAAAGGGGGGGGGGGGATCACGGGGCTCACTGTAGAAAGGACATGAAGCCGGTCCATTCCATTTCCTTAAGAACGCAGGAGTCTGAATGGCAATCAGAGCATTTCATTTCATATCGCAGGACTCCTCCAACTCCTCAGCCAATCTCACACGTGGGGCAGAAGGGGGAATTGGGAAAAAAACAGTGAAAAACTAAACAAGAAATTGAGAGTGATATTTGCGATTGGGATGTGAGGGATTGGGTTAGGGTTAGGGCAAACCCTAGGGATTTTTAGGATGGGGGAGGGGGGGGTCGGATGGTGCAGCAATGGCCCAGGAAAATCCCTCACTTCCCTGCCAGGGTCCATTTGTAACCAGCCTTTAGGCTCCAGCCCATATAGAGGGACGACCGGGGGAGGAGGAGCATTACAGAATGCACAGACAGATTAGGTAAAGCTTTACTCCTCCAACAAACAAACCAACACTGCCAGGAGAAGGGCTCTGTAAAGGAGAAGAATCAGCTCCCAGGGCTTTAATTATTCATATCACAGTATTTGACTTTCAGAGGAGCGTACACACACACACACACACACACACACACACACACACACACGCAGGGAGGCCACCCGGTGGATCAAACGCAACCTCATCTGCAACTGAGGGTTCAGGTGGGGGAATGTTATCGTCTCACCTCCTGTCTATAAGAAAATAGCAGAATGCACCCAACTAGCACCAAACTAGCTCTGAAAGGAGACCCTGGGACCTCCTGTGGAAACACGTGGGCCCGGAACAAAAGGAAATATTTAAAGATAACATGCTTGCCCTACTTAGAGGAAACACAGGGAAGCCATTGCCTTGTAATCTTTCATTTTGGAATTCCTCGACTTCACCACTTCAATCTTTACTGCAAGCTTATGGTCACACAACGGTGAAGGCCACTGCTCTCACTCCCGACTCCCTGTGAGTACACTGTGATCAGCACTGTTGTTGCCTGAGCCACTGAAAGCCTCTTGTTTGTTCACATATTCTACTGCACTGGGTCTATGTAAACAAATACGCAAGTGTCAAAACCTGCCAGCTGTGGGAACGCTGTTTAATGTGGTAAATTAGAACGCCAGCAGAAAAAGGAAAATATTTGTTTTCTAGGAGCTTCTTGTCCTCATCTCATCCCATTATGAAGAAAAGGAAACATTTCCAATTTTTTAAAATGCTGCCAGACACAGTCACAGGCGGTGGGGTTATGCTGCCAATTTGTTATTTTCAAATCAAATATGTGTGCCTAAATCATTATTTTAGAATGACATGTACACATTCATTATTTTTGGACTGAATCTCTCGAATTTGCTTTTAGTTGTGTACAGACAATGGAAATATTGAGATACTTAGTGCATGCATGCATTCAATGTAAAAAACATTAAAAAATCAACTATCCAACATCGGACTACCTCCACAACTGTTATGAACTATATTTTGGATTCATCAATCATACAAATGTGCGCATGGCTGTCAAAATAATAATTTGCTGTATTATGGCAGCCGCAGAAAAGAGCTTCAAGCTAAGTGAGGTGTTAAACTGAAAGTTCGAGCCAAGAGCTGGAGAGGCCCAGGACTTGATAGAAAGGTAAATAAGCATGTTTGAAACAGTGCCTTCAGAGTGAAAGGTGACAGTCGATGAAGAGGTGTTGATGAGCGCTCGTGCGAAAGAAGAGGCTGATGAAATGATTACAGCTCTTGGAAGTAGAGAAAAGACAAATTAGACCCATCGCAACCCAATGCAATCCCGTCTGCTTATCTACAGCTATTGGGAAGAGAGTGCATATGGAAGCCATGTGGACCTGCTGGATAATCAAAATAGGAGTCTCACCTCATCTCGGTTTATTTCATCCGACCCTTTCTTTCTGTCACATGTACACATAAATATGCCCGCATGCTGCACGTGCTCATGTAATATGTCAACACCAGCACCGGGGAAAAGAAATAAGAGGCCTCACACAGACTCTGTCCCTATAGAGATGCTAGCAAACATGGCAGGGAAATGCCACAGAGGATTACAAATTTGTCTTTCCTTAAATATCTCGGCCAACAGACATCACCTACCCGCTGGTAATACAGCACTTTACCAGGAAATGTACAGTAGCAGAGTCTTGATGATGGTGATGATGGTGATGATTGTGCGGTGCAGAGAAGAGAGTCAGAGAACAGAGAGAGGAAAGGGGGCGAGACAGGCAACAGCCTCTAGCACTCTTGCACTGAAGAGAATCTCTGGGGCTTTATTACCGGACTTCAATGGCAACAAGTCAGCCGCGAAGAGGCAAAGTTCTGCGCAGGTTTTTCTCCTTTGTCTTAACCCCTCCCCCCCTCCCCTCCCCTCCAACTCCCACCCCCTGCTCCTCTGCTTTGCGACTCCCTTTCTCCTTCCCTCCGAGGCGAGCCCTGCATCTCACCGTCTGATTGGCTCTCTAGCGTTGCGGGCGAGGCAGCAGTCCCTTCTGTGGGTCATCGCTTTGAGGCTCAAACTGCATCTGACTGCCTGACAAGTGAGGGAAGGACAGGGGATGCGAGGGTGAGCCAGGGAGCCAGAGACAGTGCTTTCTCAGGGCCGACAAGGAGGGCCAAGGATTGATTGGAGTCAAAAGGAGAGGTGAGGAGAGAAACAAGAGTTTTATGCAGCACACAACATGCAGAGGTTAACGCAGATATATCATATCCAGACGAGCAACATTCTTTAAATAGACAGTATATAAAAGCCTTCAATGTATGAAAATACGATCAAATTAAGGGCTACTAACACATATAGCCTTACTTGAGCCGTTATAAATTGTGTCATATTTAAGGCAAATTTGATTTTAAAATGTTTTTTTTCCAAGAGCAGTGGTGTGCCGACTGCACTGCTACAGCAGGAGAAAGTGTGCATGTTATCTAACACGCACACCCATCCGTAAAATCAGGACTGATATGATACATCTAGTAATCAAGCGCTGGGTGTAATTAAATGCGCCTGATGTAACTTGCGTGAAGTCATGTTTGACATGATTTCAAGTTAAAGTGTTCACGCTAGCAGTACATGAGTATGACTTGTGTAGGTGAAGGTCAAGAAAACCGATTAACAGCAACGCTAAGAAATAGGAAATGGTAATTTAAATGGCATGTGAGAAATTGAGCACGTCCTGCTTCCTAGCATTCCTAGCGTAGCGTTGGTTACAATATACACAGATGGAAGACCTGCCATGTCACAAAGTAAAGCCAGTTCTCCCACAAATCTCTAAAAGAAAACGACCGACAATATTGGGAAAGACTTCATTGAAAACAGAAGGACCCCCTTGAATCTTCCCATGTGGCACACAAATGTGTGGGGGAAATCTTTATCTTCTTTTTTATCTCTGAACATCCTACTTCATCATTAATGAAAGGCTGCAAATAAAAGTTTGCACGCTGTTCAATTATAAAAACTTTTGCTCTCGTTTTGGACGATTTGCAGACGTGATGAGACTTCCAACAGGATACGTGACATGATCATTATACTGCAAGATAATCTTGTAATAAGAGCATGGTTGAGTATCTCTTTCTCATAGTTTATCTCAGTCAAGCTGTTTTAAAGTCAAAAGTGGTACATTGGCAGCCTTCGTTGACAGCTATTAGGGTTATTTTTGTAGAGGAGAATATCTCCCAATTAGGTGTCAAACTGTTACTTTACCCAAAAGCAAGTCTGGAAGGTCAGGATTGTGTCTAAAACAGGAGTTCTTTCTCCCTGCTAGCTGTACTCATTTAGCCTACTGCCTGCACCACATGAAAGACGCAAGCCTCCATTCTTGTGACAGAAGCTCATGCTCAGAAACAGATGTTGCGTGTTTAGTGGCAAACTCAGATCTCTAATTAAAGGATTTACCTTTAAAGGGATATTACATTAAATATTCTCTGTTGAATATTAATTTGAAAACAGTATTCTATACCCACTTTTTGTAAATAATAAAATGTGAAGTAATGAAAGATTTCTATTTGTTATTACATTTTGGGTTTTCTGGCTGGTGTAGAAAGTGGCATGATTTATGCCTATATACATTTTTGGGAATGTTTAATATGTAAAATACTGCATGCAGTATCTAATAAATAAATTGCATTATGGTGAATGGACAACATGAAATAAAACCAATGACAGAAAGTCATTTTTTTTATATTGATCTAGTCCTGATTCAGCTTTCACTAAAGTACTGCCAACTGATTACACTGATTAAAAGAAATCAAATACCAATGACTACTAATGTAAATGCAAACTATTTAAATACATTTCAAATAAAAACACTTGCATAGGTCTATTTATTCCAGTTTCTATACAGTATGTGCCCGTTTTAACAAATAGCTTGCACTGCCACATAAATACGCATGAACCCCCCGCCCCCATATACACACACAGGGAAGTGGGAACAAGGAATATATAGATTAATGGATGGCAGGTGTGCAGGACTTGAGTGGTGCCTCACAGGAGCGGTAGATTTAATTAACCTCACAGCTGTCCTGTCCCCTCTGCACACAGCCACCCAGAAAACGCAGACGGGCTTTGTTTCTAAACAATCCTGCAGTGTCTTTCTCTTTGAGGTCTGGAATGAACTAAAAGTTACAGGTGCTGAGGTGAAGGGACAGACATACTGTGCAAACCATCAAGTAGACAAAGGGGCATACGGTCACATAGACCAACTGCCAAACGGCATGTTGTTTTCAGAGTAATCAGTCACGGCACTCCAGTCAATACAAATGAGAAAATCACTGCACTGAAACATCTTCTATTGCCAGTATAATGTAGTCTGGACAAAATCTAAGGTATGTATATTCAAAATTAAGTTTGCTGAGTCATATTACAACAAAGTCTAAATAGGCGACTATGTAAAACCCTCACATATTGTGCACCCATAGCTCCCACAGGCACTATAAATCTAAAATCTAAAATTATAATATTTACATATTTGTCCATTAGTTCTTACAAAGGCAATAATCACGGTCATTCCTATTTTTGCTGCTGTGAGCAGCTCTGCATTATGGCTGAATGCGGTTATGAATTAAAGATAAGCATTGTAGTTGTTGTGCATAGCCAATTTCCTACAAAGAAATAAACTATTAACATCCGTCAGCAAGGCTGAAAGGTTAGTTAAGGTTCTTCACTAAAGGACAAGGACATTAGACACATTAGAGAACATACACCTGCTTGAACGTGATCAGTTTTGTGGCATCGTCTTTTTTGCTTTTTAAGCCAGTTATTTGTTTTTTTTAAGCCAGTAATAGCCAGAAATAAGCCCTTCTGACTTTAATAGTACAAAATAAGACCTATGTATCCTTCGCAAGGAAGCTGTTGTGGAAGTTTGTTGTGTAAGAGTAATTTTATAAATGACTCTTACACAACAAACTCTCTTTAACTGGGGTTTTAATTACGTTTGCAAACGAGTACGCTATGTCAAAGACTGTACTTGGTCAGTGAGATAGAATAAATGACCTAAAAAAAAAACACAGACAGGCTTTAGACTTCTGTAGATCAAATCCAGTGTTTAGTCAAAACATTCTCTCTCACAGGAGAAGCTCTCTTAACAAATAGTCTTTATCAGTTATCTTAATATCACTTCCAAATGCAGTCCAGATATCAGACATACAGGCATATTAAAACTAGGTCTTAGGTCAACCAGTGTCCTGTGGGACACTACAGAAGCGAGCCAAATACAACCTCTTTACTCTGAATGTTTAGCATCAACCGGAATTATACGGTTTAAAGTCCTTTCGCTGTCAGTTCTAAAACACCAGGGTCCCAACTGTAACTGAAAGCAATTTGCGCCAACATTACTTGTGACGGCAAAAGCGAGTAGGGAGTTTGGGAGTAAAAACAATACAACCTAAAAAATATCCAACAATAGACAAGTAACATTTCCTTTCTTTCTTTTTTTTATCTCATCTTAACTTTTTTCTTTCTCTTCTCTCTCAATGTGCCTGAAAACGATTTGTCGGATGCCCACTGTTGTGATGCCAGTGGGGCTCATTTGAATGTCAATTTGTTGAGCAGGAAGGCAATAAAGACAGGAGGGAGGGAGAAAACTAAAAAGCAAGGCAAGGCAGCAACAAGTCCAATCAGTCATAGATGAGAGTCATTTGTCTCAGTCTGAGGGACACTCATTCAATTATTCTCCGTTTGCTTTGGCAGAGGATGAACAGGTATTGATTCATTTCTCTTTACATAACATGAAACAAGCAGACTAGAGAGCCATGAATAAAACATTCCCATCAATGCCCTCTGCAAAAATGTTCCCCATGGGTACAATATAGCATCTTTCAGTGCAGATGAAACATTTCTAAATAGCTTAATAATAGCCTGTCACAATTCATCACAGAACCATGTAAAAAATGGTGATGTCATGCCATGTCAATTTATTAACAGTAAAATTAAACGTATTTCTTACATGAGTCTGGAATTATGACGGTATGTCAAGAGAACTATGAGGGCATTACTGACACTGTCACATCAGCAGCAGCTAACTGTAGTACATTTCAAATTAATGTAGCACCTTCAATGGCAACACATTTGTTGTTTTACTGCAAAATCAAGCATCTTGTGGTATACATAATGTACAATGTGTAGTTGTTTTGGTCAAACATGGGTTGGAAAAACAAGAGACACAAATATCTGTGCTGGGTGTACCAAGAAAAGAGATTGCTGCTTAAAAGAGGTTGTCTTGTGGGTAGAAAGAGAAATTGACTTTTTAAAAATAGATATGAGTCATACTATTATGGATGTAATGGTAAACAGCAACAGAATAAAGTTGGCCTTTTTAATATGCAAGTGTATGTACTGTATGTATGCTGATAAAGTCTGAGAGCATACGGTATATTTGTAGCCTATATTGGTTAGAAATAATATTGTTTGTACTTTCATGTGAGGGAAATAAATAAAACGGTATCGAGGGTGGGTGTAAGAGAGGGCAAGAAAGAAGGACAAACAAGAAGGTAGGCGTGCAGTAAATTGTTAACTGTGAGAACTATCTAAATTGCTGACTCATATATGGCACAGGAGCTAGATAACAACACCCCACAAGTATCTGGCAATCTGCCACTGACTGAACTGCTGTTTTGGCTTCACATAGCAATTTGTTATTTCAAGGATTATTTTTTTTTTAAACGTGTTCATTGCTAAATCAACCATCTTCGATACAAGGAGGCCAAAACGTGACCCAATGACAACAATTTTAAGATTACAGATCTTGGAATGTGCCCAAAGTAGAAGAAAGAGCTTAAATCTTGGGTTTCTGCCCTTGCATTACGTTAAAACATTTCACATCTCCCTCTTAACTAAAGAAGGTCTTAGGTCTTACAAAACAATTTTCCTCAAAATGATTAAAAAAATACACCAATGCATAGATGACGACGTGGCAAAATTTAGTTTTGGGAAAATAGCCAAAATGTAGGGCTATAAAAAGCATGGAAATTATGTTAGATGTTATTGGTCTGACATAACAGAACCTTGAGGGAATGATTCAAATTAGTTAAATTGCACCACAACTGCAGGGCTCACAACACTGTTTTGGCATGTGATTAATAATATAAACTGCTGCAAAGTTCAAAACCACAATTAGCGCTTATAGGTGAAATGTAACAAAGCAAATTCTAGCAAATTGATCAAAGTATAGATTTATATTTTTTTCAAAATCCTTTTTAACAATCTGTAAACTGTGAGTCAAAAAACAATAAAAATCAATGTAAAATATTGAATACGAGCATAAACTGGATACCGCATCATGGCGTAGGTTAGAAAAATGGGTTACAGTCTCAAAATATTGTGTTGAGTAAAGCCACATAATTGAACTGAGTGCAGTAACTGAAGATTGAGAGGAATAGAATATGTTGAATGGGACAATGCTTTAAAATATAACCCATTTCTTCTCCTCTGGCATTTTGCTTTGTCTGCAGATATGAGAATTTGCTGTTGAGTTTTCAGACACTCAGGGCCACTGGTGAACACAACACGAGTTATAATTCACATCATTCCAGGTCACACACACACACACGCACACACATATGAGCACACACACACACACACACACACGCACACACGAGAGGTCCCACCGCTGCACTTACACATTCATCGCTATTCAGCATCTCCTCCCTCTTGGTTCTTTCTGAGTCCCCGAGCAGCTCTTGGGCTGCGTGGTAACAAGTGGTACAAGCCTGCGTAACATGCACTGCACATTCAGAAGACCAGCAGGAAAAACAGTTAGCTGGTGGATGGAAAGAGCTGGCATCAACACCTGACTCACCGACTCCTTCTCCTCATGAGCTTAAACCTTCAGACACAACAGGATCTGGATCAGGACTCACAGTTGACAGCCCTTGACCAAAACAACATTTGTCAAAAGCCCATTTCGAGTTGTGCGTACACGATTCATAAAAACACGGATACGAAACAAATGCAAACTTGGCCACAGATGAATAGGCGTTACGGCTGGTAGATGTATTTCTGTAATGGCTTTCGATATTGACAACTGCGATTGTTGCATGCGTGTGTCGTATGTCTTATTTTGGAGCAACACAGTAAACTGGCATAGCCAACCAGAATGCTCATGAAATTCATCATAACTCCCTACATTATTATTATTTTTTTTTTAATCTAATAATAATAATTTGATACCTTATCTATCTAGAGGAAAATGGTTGTGGGCACTCAGAGAGACACGATTGCGTGTGCCCATTTGTTCATATGAGCTGAAAAGAATAGATGAAAAAAGTAGAGAAAATAGGTACCTGAGGGGAAACGAGCGAAGAAAGGAGACACTCCGTCTTATGCATTATGGATGGAGTGAGGCATCTGGATGGACAGGACAAACCACATTGTAAATAGTTTAGCATGAATTGTAAATGGTTATAAAGATAATTTAAAGAAAAGCGGGGAAAACTTGAATTTGTGTAAAGGTTTATGGATTAATTTGCAGGGTGATCAGGAGGCAACTGCTCCAGTGGGGGCTTTGTAATCAAGACTAAAAGGTTTTTCAAATGTGAATAATTCCTTAATAATTCCAGCACTAGTATTTGAATTTTTCTGAGAAAATAGAGGCATTGCCACAGGGACTATAGTCAACTAAGAGGGGAAACTTTGACCATGGGAGAAAAATTGATTAAAACAGTGGCAGTGTTAGATCAATTTTAAAGTCCAAAGACACAACCAAGATCGTGGATCAGCAGTTTCCTTTAATCAAAATGCATTTTGGGTTCAACACAGCAATGAGCATGGAAGAACAAATACCTTCCTCCATACCTTGGTTTATATAGGGTTTTGGGGTGTGTGTGTGTGTGTGTGTGTGTGTGTGTTTGTGTGTGTGTGTATGTATGGGTGTGTTTTACGACAATGTTCTGCTTTCCCTCCCAATGTATTGGAGATAAGATAACAGAACAAGTCTCCAGCGTGTCTCCCTCTTCTCTCTCTGAGTGCTCATATATCAAGCTTAACCAAAATATAAGAAACCTTTAACAAACTAGTCGTGACCCTTACAAAGACAGGAGATCCCGACCATAAACTTTAACTGGAGACTCAGAGTGTGTTTACAAATGTGAGAACACTAGCCTATTCATTTTTCTCTAACAGGCAGTAAACAGATGCACAATTGCAAAGTAGGCTTTGATGGTTTCTTCAAATCAACAAATCAAGGTTTTTAAAAACTTTTCTTAAAACAAAAACAACAACAGCAGCATTTGATTGAGTCTATTAGCTTGTGAAATAAAAGCGAAGCATCATATACAGTGAAGGGGGACTGTTTGGAAATAAATCTTTATAAGAGAAAATAATAATACTGAACGTGTGATACTGAAGGGATGACCAACCAAGTTTCACATAACATGAAGAAGTTCATTGTGATGGCAACCTGACAGGCATGTTCAATATCCTTGTTATACTGTAACAGGAAATAGAACATAGTACCGTTGAAGGCTGTTTATATGATGTTTATCTTACTTATTTTGAAAATATTCTATACACAAACAAAACTATTCCTCAAATAATATCCACATTAAAGTTGATCCTAATTATGCTTCTATATTGAGCTACCACCCAGCACAGATCTATTTTCTGAAACAGCAAACGCTAAAAAGATGAAAGAGTTTCAGCTGTTGATGCAGAACACTGAAGGAGATGAATATTTATACAGGAGCACATGTGGGACCACTTCACCAAGGCAGCTGAAAGCCTCAAACGCAATTGACTCGCTCTCGCCTCTTCTTCCTCAATCAATCGTCAGCTAAAAACCCAAACACACCCCTCTCTTCCTCCGCAGGGTGCATGCCAACCGGTCCTGTTCTCTGTCAGAAGCTGGAAGCCCATTGATATACACCCTTCCCTGAAAACATTATTTTGAAGGGTCCGAATAGTCCCTCAATCTATGAGTGTCTCCGTGTGTGTGCGTAACAGAAACCCTGTGAGATGAGTGTCTTCACAGCTCGGTGTATTATCCTCAGACAAAAGCACTGGGCAGAGTGAAAGGGTAAATTGAAGTGCCTACTAAGGCAACAGAGAGATCCCTTAGCTGAGCCACAAATTGCTTCCCCCCTCCACCACAGAGACCTAACCGTGGACTGAAGTCATACATCAATTACCAGCCACTTCTCTGGAACATCTCTGCCACTGCAGGAACATTTCTAGTTTACTGCTAAATGAACACACAGCATGCACCCAGCATCATAAGAGGTCAGACCTGTAGTTGTTATAAAAGCAGTTGGATTGTAGAGCTGCTGCCAAGTGGCTGTTGACAGGTGCTGGTGACAGGTGCTGGTGACATCTCTGGTGTGGACCAGAGCTGGGAGAAATGGCAGAACCAGAATATGACTCTGAGTAATGATCAGGTTTTAGGCACATGATTGCTTTCTATGATTATTCTCAGTGTTCATTCGAGATAAACGAATAGGCCTCCTCCTTAAAACAAACCCAGCTAAAATCCTGCGTTCCCAGAATCAAATTAGTTTTGGTCATTCGTCCGTCAGGGTCTGAGAGAGCGAGACACAGAGAGGGGACACATTCCCAGCTCTAATCTCCTGCCTGCTAGCTTTTCAGACACACTAGCAATCCCAAGGCAGGTGCTCGGCTGCCTGTCTAATGCGTGCCATCCTTTACAGGTCCAATTGCTGTAGCGTGAGACACTAGATTGAATTGAAACACTATTTTGTATAACCATAGGATTTGTAACATTAGGGTCTTAGCGCCGATCCCTCCAAGGGAGAGGGTGTCTGGGGGGCAGCTCGCAAGAACAGCATGGTCTTGTGGCGCTACGGAAAGAGTCCAAGCTGGGCACAAAGAGGCAGGGTTGGCGATATTCAAAATCTGGATGCTCTTGAGAGCATTTCGGTAGTTAAATGATTGATGGCCCGCTGCTCACGGATTTATATGACAAGTTGGTTTCAATGTTGTTTTCAGAACAGAGCAGTAACGGTTCTTGGGGCCCCTGGGCAGACACATCTTGTGCTCTCTAGTGCATTTGTCCATGCATGAGTGTGTCACTGCACACTCAGTTGTTATTTTGGTGGAGGGGGGTTGCTCCCGAAGATTGGACAGCAAAGTATTATTGAGAAGCCAGTCTGCAATTATTGTTCAAACGCCATCAGGCAGAGTTCACTGTACACAACTGAGGACTTGAAATAGAGGCCAGAATAAGTATCGGTTAAACCTGAACTTTGGTGAACTGGTGAAAGACAGGAAGACACAGAGTCCTCATGAGACACCCACAGAGCTAGCTTGAGGCTATAAAAACAGCCTGACTCAGGACCTCAGACTGTGTAGCTTGATCTTATTTCTTCACCAGACTTTTGTTTAATTGGCGTTCGCAAGGAAACTCACTCAGCCTTGGGGCAAATGAACAGAAGCAATGCTCTCAACCTTCTGAGGACACATCACACTCACAGCCTCGAGCGTGCATGAACACCTGCTCGCACGTATGCAGATGCAAAATGCAGGTACACACATAAAAGCCATTATTGCCTCACTCTCTTGGGGCTCTGTCCAGTTCTGAGCTTTGTGATTCAGTTATAATGCAACCCTGGAGGGGGTAGATACACACATTTATCTAATCCGATAGCCTTTAATTTTCTCAAAGCCACCGTGGAATAAGACATGGACATTATGAGAGAGCAGGGCAAAGGCTATACTAGATACAATGGGGGGAAAACAGCTATTTATCCAAAGGCAAAGAAGAGGGCAACTACATCCGTAGAACAAACATCAGAAGAGGGCCTAGAGTAAGTGTAAACAAGGAGTTGACAATATTGGTCTAAACTGCATTGATCGCACTGCTGTTCTCAGTAGCCATGCTCTCTAGAAGCCCCCCATCACCACCCAATAGGTGGAAAATAGTTAGGGAGGCATCTTGGTGTGCTGCTAGATTAGCCTAACCAGCAGCTGTGATGAGTCACCACAAACAAGGACAAGGACTTGACAAACTGATCACGGCTGAACGACAAGGCCCTCAACGCCTCAAACCAAACTCACCTTGTATCTCCAGATTCCCTTTTCTCCTCATTACACTCGAATTGCATGGTCCATTTTCTCTGTCTGCACATCATCTGTTACCTGTATTATATGAAGAGAAAACGTGCATCTGTTTAGGAAAAGACCCGTGTTGTCCTGTGACCTCTAAGGTAAAGGATTTCTCTGTGGTTTCAATGATGTGGACCCTGTGTTGACATTTAATCCATGCAAATTTATCAGCGCTATGGCCCACCATAACAAGCACTATCGGGTGGCATAGGTTTTAAAATTGACTGCAAGCACAGACATACTGCAGATGACAGGTCAGCGTGTCGGATTCCCCAATTGGTTATAGTGGAGGCATAGCGCATGCAAAATTGCCAACTGCCTCCTAGCCTATAACCTGCTATACTTTTTAATCAGTGTGACTAGTCCAAATATAGCATGAGAAAAACAGGAAAAGGAGAAAACTGCAAAGAGAAAAAAGCAACACGGTAATGATCCCTGGGGAGAGAGGGTGGACCAGGCAGACAGTAAATAAGTGAAATGCAGCACCTTAGATGAGCTCAGTCACTCGGAAGGTGAACAGATATGTTATCCTGCCACCTCCTCCATCTGCTGCTAATGTTATGCATTCGGTGTAAGATAAGTGCCTTTCAAGGTGGGGATCGAGAGAACAAGACTCTTTTGGGGGTCGCGGGATAATGTCAAGATTTTGAAGCAACCTTTTTAGATTTTATCGGTAGGCCTAAAGCAAACATAAATAAATATGTTGTGTTATCGTGGGCATTGTTGTGGGATTATGTTTGTGCAGCAAGAAAGAGACGTGTGTGTTTTTTTTTGGGGGGGGGGGGGTCAGTGCATGCGTGCGTGCGTGCAGTCTTGGC
>JAODLI010021562.1:0-21912 GCA_027575585.1 Percopsis omiscomaycus
GTGAGTGACTGGCTGTTTGCAATTCGCAACAATCACCACTAGATGTCACTAAAAACTACACACTGGCCCTTTAAGACCCACCCCTTCAGAATCCACCTTGGTACCTCTGCCACCAACCTCTACCTCATAGCACCTTTATCTTCTGTCTATCCTCCTTTCCTTAATTAAAAAATCAATTAATAAATACTCCTTCTTTCTGCTCTGATCAGCTCTTAGAATATTAAGCACTTTGCTGTTTTTTTGGCTGCTACCAATAGTTTTTTGGGGTTGTAATGATATTGTAATAGGAATATATTGACTAATGTATAGTGAAAAATGCATAACCTAAGTAACCATGATGAAATGATGCTGTCATTATTCTATGAGAATGTTGTTTGCTTGCAATAACTAGTATTTAACTGGTTCAAACGTTGACAAATGTACTGATTGTAAGTCACTTTGGATAAAAGCATCTAATTGCTGTAAATGTAAAAATACAGAAACGTGAAAAGGCTAAAGAAAGCATAACATAACAGTGAAAACATCAATGGGTTAATTTTTAATTGTAATATCACTTTTGTTATTTGATGTGACTTTTTTCATACCATTTCTAAATGACTAATGAATAACTTTAACATCTTGAAATATTGCTTCATAGAACTTCTAGGTAATGATAAATACTAATATAGTGTATATAATATAGAATTTATTCACTTGGCTCAATATTCAATCTACTATATTTTAAAAGGCAAACAGTCCAAAAAGCAATTATTGACATTGGTATAATTTGCTTCCAATTGTATGCATGTGTTCAGTGTGCTGCTACAGATTAAATTGTGAGTACCATTCCTAAACCTGGCTGAAAGTGCTTGACAGAATGACGCTACAGTATATTAGCAGAGTGGGTGCTTTCATTTGTAGCATTACTTTTGTCGCCAACTCGTTTGGAATTATTCTTACCAATAGCAAAGTCTAATGAAAAACACTAGTGTAATGATCAATAATTGGAGAATTTATGGAGGGTGCATGAATGAAATGTACTAGTCCGTGAAAGAACAGCAGCCAAACAATGCCTGGACTGGAGTAATTCACGTAGAATGGGCCTTTAATGTCGGGATGTAGCCTAATTCTCTTTGTTATTCACTTGGTTATGTACATTTCAAGAGACATCTCTAACAAGAGTTAGGAGAGAGTTAGAAGGCAAGCGACATAGAATTAACTTGTTTTAGAATTCTACTCCTTTTTGTTGGCATCCCATAGCAACTTGTCACTGTCACATGATTGATCTGTCGGCTCGGTCTCCATGAGGAAACGTCATGCTGGCTTTTTCTTGTACCCTACATTCACTTGTGGCAGTTGCAAAGTCATCCCAACTCTATTAGCTTCAACATGGTAATAAACCCATATTAACCTGCTGCTCTGGACCCTAATTTACCATAGTCTACCAACTGCAGTGTTGGCTCAATTGCTTTACTACTTTGTTTATTTCAAAGGGTCTTTCAGTTTGTTTGCTCAAAGAGATTCTCCTTAGTTTTTCTGCTAGCTATTTTCTGTGCAGCTAGTTGTAGCCTATATGCTAAAAGAAAAGTATCCAAACTGCAGATATACCTGTGATTTTAATTATTGAGTTGATTTGTATTGTGAGCAATACTGCAACTTATTACATATATTTTACTGTAAATTGAGTGTTAGCCTATCGTAAGCCGCAAATTACTTTTAACTAGGGGTGGGTATTGGCAAGGACTTTACGATACGATATGCATCACGATACATGGATCACGATACGATTACATTGTGATACATTGCGATACAATACATATCACGATATATTGCGATATTCCACATAGTTCACTGAAAATTTAAAAACAGAGCTGAAATACCACACATCGGCTTTATATTTGGAGGAGCCGCTGTAATTTTGTCAGCTGCGTCTGTCATGCTGCATCCAAATTTCACCGGAAATGGGGGGCCGTCAATTCTAGGCAACTAGCTACACTGCGACATCTATAGGAACGGAGATTGTAGCTCACAAACCGTTTAAAACGTGAATTTTTTTTTCTTTCAAAAAATCTGTTTTCGAAGCTGGAAATCGATGTAGTATATCGCGAAAATAAATATCGCAATATATTGCTGTATATTTTTTTTTTTTTTAAGCACAGCCCTACTTTTAACTGTTCATCTGTACAATTTTTGTTATCTGTACTGTCTACTGTATATTATGTAGACACTGTCCTACATTCAAAGAAATTATCACGTTGGTTCTCAGTGTTTCATTGATTTATTTGTTTAATTGAATGCCATTTCAATTCAGTTATATAATCATATTTCATATGCTTGCCTGTACTTACATTTGTTGCTATGCCAACAATTTGGCAATTTCTAAAAAGTATGAACAACTCAAGCTAGCTACTGAGCTCACACTCTACTGTGGAACCTGCAAACCTTCCTGAGAAAGAGATCTCTCCGTTACCATCCGTCAACAAAAGGCTCCTCCATACCTGGCCCGTTGCGGTGCAGATTTCCATTCGCAGCCCGATAAAGAGGTCTGTTGGTGTTGGGCTGAGGCTGGGGGCCACCTGGCTCACTGCAGGGGCTCGTCCACCTCGCGCTAATCCCCGGCCTGACAAGCAGAGAGGGCCAATGAGAAGATGTCTTGCAGGGCCTCCAAATCCACCTAGGTCAGAGATAATTAGCCTGTTGGATTTCTCTCCTACCAGTATATTTGATTCTCTGAGAACAGGCCCTTTGTGAGAGAGAGATTTGCAGTGCCAGAATGGGATCGTAAAGGTACAGAATGGTAAGGATCAGGGGCCTGGCTCTCCAGCCACTTATCCTCTCAAGTGTGTGTGTGTGTGTGTGTGTGCTTTCTGTCCACATTGAGGTTTGGAGATGGTTAGAAGCTTTGTACGGTAACTTTATTTCGGCAACTCCATATTGGACTGAGCTAAAGTTTTCTTCTTTTGCCTTTCCTTCTCATTAATGGTTAATAGAGACTCAATTCTGAAATGTAGACTCAGGCAGAGAGCCAAAAAGGATATTTTGTGTGCGTTTGTTTTATTTTACATGTATTTTTTTGTAATTATTTTGACTAGGTAAACTATTGTTCTAAATGCAAACACAGCTAATGCAAATAACCTCATCTCCTCGTCTTACAAATAGCCCTACGGAAAATGGATGCTTACTAGTGAGGACTAATTCACATTTTATTAGTTTCAAGAGGCCGGCTTTTTGTAACCCTCGGGGAACAGCGTTTTGTTAATCCACACGAGTTATCACTGTGGCTAACATTAATAACAATTATCCACTAGAAGCGGTGGTACGGACCTAGATTTCGCTTTGCTCAACAATGTCCACGGGCAATGATTAAGGAGGTATAGAAGAAGGTATAGCTTTAACCCCCTCCCCACGTGTTGAACATGGGGGGAGGGGGGTGGCAGCATGTTAAAGCCTCATTGCTGACACTAAAATACCCCCCCCCCCCCCCCCCCCATCTAAATCCCTAGGTTCTCCACCCATTCAAGAATTTCATTAAGCTTGTGGAGAGCTGTTTTATAGCTTTTAGCTTTTCAATTAGGGCAGATAATTTGTGTCCACCTCCTTTAGATTAGATTTTAAATGAGAAACATTTTGAGCCATTAATTATCACAATTCTTATTTTGTTGACAAAGTTCTTTAACTCGTGGCTAAAGAAAGAGAGGTAGAGTTAAAGATTTAGAGAAAAAATGCTAATTTACGTTTTGCCTGTCATTGCCCAGCTTAGTTGAACTGCACTAGGGGCTGATGGGTAGTGGAGTCATTAGCTTAGTAATGGTGTGAAAGGTCGTGAAGGTGACACTGTAGTGCAGACATCCCAGCTGGCCTTGTTATAGACTGCCATTGTGCTCTTCATGCCACTTGACGATGGACGTGCATCTTGTTTGGTCTGAGTTATGGTTTTTGTGTAGTTGTATATTTGTTATTGTCACATGAACTTAGTGAAAAAATTATACAATATGATTTTTTTTATATTTTATATATATATATATATATATATATAAATTTATCATATAGAAACTTTAAAAATATGTAGAAAATATTCGGTACAAAAAGGCGCAGAAACCAACACAAGCTACTGTGTATAATAAAGCTATATGAATTGTGTATGGGGAATGGTATAGAAAAACTTTCTCCACCTTTTTTACTTATGTTTTGTTTAAGAAGATGACGTAATCTTAGAGCTTCTAAATACTATATTAAACTGTACCCTACCACCTCAAAAAAAACTGCTCCACATCACTTAAGCCTACTTACTGTAAATTGATGTGAAAAATAGCATTTGTTTAATGACTACATTGCACATGGAACATCTACAAAGGCATTAATCAAATGAGTAAAACAGGGTTTGATGCTCCATTTACAGGTATTTATGGTACTTAATATAGAGGGTAGGCAGAAATATGTATGCCATTCCTTGGTCTATTTTCCTCTACTTATTAGCACGCTGAGAAGCTAATATTTTAGCTCATTCCTACTCGGTTGTAAAAGTGGGTCAGGCTGTTGTAGCTGCCGCTGTTCCTTGCTGCCACCCAAGACAGTTCTATCGCCTCCAGATCTGTGTATGAAGGACAGTCCTTGGAGCAATGCATAGCATACGTACGTTAAGGCCTATAGTGTGTATGTACACACTAAAATCCTGTATATTTTCCATGGTACATTATATGCAGCGTGCCCTGAATTTCTCAGGAGTCCTTGGGTGCTTAACGTGCGATAATGACCCCGCGGGCTGAATTTAAATCAGATTACTCCAGCCTCTTGGGACAGGCCTGCATGCGTCTCTCACATTAAATGCTCTCTTTCCAGATGCTTCTTTCAGGATGGACGGTGAGAAAGTGAAGCGGCAGCTTGTAAAGTGCTAGAGGTCTGTTGGCTCCGAGGTGTTACGCCTGCCTCACTTGGAGGAATGGATTCATGGGTGTTTGTTTGACAGGCAGATGTGGTGATAAGCCTCCGCTGGCTGGGGCGAATGACTGGCCTCATATCTGAGATGCACACATAGACCAAGTCTAAATGTCTTTTGATAGAAAGTAGAACTTTCTCCTGAACGCACAAAAAGTGTGTTTTAGAAGAGATCTCCTTTCCTCGTTTTTTTTTTATAAATCGTACACCGCATTTCTATATTTTGCTGTCAGAAGAGGCTCTATTTTAACAATAGTAAACGGGCCCTTTTAGGGTTCTTTTCCATTGTCTTAAGATCTCTGCAATTACTGTATAATACACTGACCCAATTAGGGTGTAGTTCAACCTGTTTTCCAACAATTGCTTTTTAAACAAGTCTTCATTTCCTTAATGAAGTTGGAGCAATAATAATATCTATCTTCTGTCTCCTGTAAATTAACAGAATTTATTTTGATCACCTTGTTTCAATAAAGCATGTCCAATCTATGTTTTGGTTGGGGTTGTATGTTTATTTGGTTATGGTGTAATCCACAGGCCAGGACAAACCTCACCCGAGAGTTGACCACTGTCATCATTGGCAAATGACATCTGCTCACTCAAACTGATATTTTAATTGTCGAGCACAGCTTCCAAGAAACACAGGTGATATTTCAAAGCTGCATTTTTCCATCACGCTGGGAGTTGTCTCATGACCTCTGCAATAAAAAGACAAAGATACAATTGTTCACAGTAACCACGATGGCTCTTGGCAACAAGAAACAAAAATGTTTGTTTTAGCCAAACCAGTGGTGTGTTGAAGAACCAGGGGCAATTGAATTGGAATGACAATTTAAAGACTCCCTTTTCTATCATCAAGGGCTGAAGCTATTTAATCCCTGTTTTGTAGCTTTTGTAATCTGACCTCCAGTCAAACACCCCAAGATACTTGTAATTGCTGACAATAATTGAGTTTCTGTCGATGTGAGACACGGCTAGGGTCGAACTGGGAGGAGAGCGCGTTTGTTGTGCTACTTTGGCAGAATGACAGTGATCCAAAGCTACAGAGACAACAATTGCGGTGCCTATTTAAATGTTTGGCAAAATGAAATTAAATGTGACACAGCGTGGGGAAAGGGGAGTGGACCCTGTTGCTTCAGCTGGGGCCGCTGTAATTAACTTGCGTGCCATCGAAACACAATTAATACACAAATATGTTTATGACAGAGCTGCCATGTTGTGAGGCCATGTTACGGTCAGACCCAGTACCCAGTCAGAAGAGGCCATTGTTTAACCTGTCATGTTCCTAAAGAACCAATTCCCACTGTTGGCCAAGAACAGTGGGCTTGTCTCATGTGAATCTTCTTGTTAAAACTAAGAATCTACTGCATTGGAGCAAGGCGCACTCAACACTTCAGAATCCAGAAAACCTAAAACTGTTGGTGTGTGCTGTAACACCATGTGTAATTGCATATAACAAAGTGAGTATGAGGGGTGAAATTCTAGCTACTGCTGTTTACAACCAACTTAGCAGTTTGTTTGAGATGCTACGCTCTACTACAATGCTGGCATCTCTTGGATTCCTGCCTGGACTGCAGGCTCTGTGCACCAGCCAGACGTGGCATGGAACAGAGTTGAGTCTGGGGACCAGCGGGCCGTAGGTCAGAGCCTTGGCTGACCGCGGCGCCTGTACCAGCGTCCTCCGTGCAGTTGTCCAGCTGTGCAAATGAGCTCCGGAAACAAGAGCACAGAGAATCCAGCCAAAGCACACACGTGAATGCAGACGCGCACCGTTCCGCCCGTTGTGTTCTATATATTTATCTTCAGGCTTTGTCATGGACCGCTCCGTTTGTGTTGTTGCTGTGTACTGCTGCGGTGTTCCAAACTCTCTCCCGTGAAGCCATCTGCTGAGCTAGTGCCAGCTGGATGGAGAGACTCCTCAATGGGGGCTTGAGGTCTCAACCTCTGCGCCACTCTCTGCCTCCCTGGAAGCTTCTGGGAGCAGCAGAGCAACAAAACAGAATGCGACGGTACACTGCATTTTCTCGGCTATCTCACCAAAAATGTGCCGGTTCAACCTCTGTCCTCAGGGCATGTTGCTAACAGGCGTTTTATTGGCAAAGCTTTGAGATACTTCCGAATGAACCTTTAGGACCAAGAAGTCTTTGGGCCTGTCATATTTAGTCCATATCCCACGGGTGCTGATATTTTTTGCCATGTGCTTCCTGTAAGGTATTAATCCTCATTAGGATGTAGAGAGGCTCTCATTGACTGCTCTGAGGGCTGCGATCCTTGGGAAAACTTCATGTTTTCGGGTTCTGTGAACGGCCCAGTTCTGTCTAGGGAGGCTCCCCCAAAGGAGAGGGGGGGGAAAGGAGGAGTAGAGGATATTTGAAACACACAGTTACTGTGGGTGGGTGATTGATGGACTACTCTTACAAAACAATTCACTTTGTTGCTGCTGCACACTGTTCCTATTCAGGAACAAAATGGGGCTTAGTGCACCCATTTCACTATCCGCATTATGCGATAATTTAGCTATCACATCGGAACGGGGCGTTTTTTTCTTTTTGGTTTGAGGTTTTCTGGGTTTAAATATTTCATGGGATATTTAAATTTACAATGCACTTTTTCAAACGGTGAAACATGTTTTCTTGGCATCATCAATTGGCACCACAACCTTTTGCTTTAGCAAGGACCTTGTGATAATAAGGTGTCCCTTTCCTTAGTGTTTTCATTACAATGAATATGTGTATTGTGTGCAAGTAAGAAATAATTATAGACTTGCGCTAATAATCGTAGACGTTATAAATCTTTCACGTCATAAATAGATTTCGGATCAGGTTGCAGAGACCAACCTGAGGCCAGACATTGTCCTCCTTTCTGCAACATTCTTCAGACATATGTATTATGTACCATAATGTAGCTTGCCATGCACAACCTTTATTGCCATCATAGACTCACCCAAGCCTTGTGGTCATAGCGTTATGAAGAGAAATGAAATATGGAGATTTTCATAAATGAAAGGTGACACCGGTCTATAATGAGGTTGAAGTGATGAGTCGTAAATAACCGCCACAGTGTACAATTTCCCAAACAAGGTTATATCGGTGCATTATGGGAGAATGTGATGGCTTGGCTTTATTTCAAGCCAGTGCGTGACAGATATGCATGGCTTCCTTTTGTAATTGTCTTGGTGCGTTGGACCCAAAGACGGACATGGCAATCTTTTCAGCCTAGTAATGTAGTATGTGCAAAAAAAAAAAGGCTTCAAAACTGAATTATCACTTTGCTCTCTACCCCAGGCATTCAGTCGCCCCTAGAGAGGATGATTGCGGTCAGTTCACAACGGATGTGTCGCATAAGACAGTGGTTCACAAAGTGGGGGTTTTGTTATGTTAATGTCTTGGGCCAGTGTTTGCATGTGTGCACAAGCTTAAGTGAGTATGAAGTGAAGTGAAGTGAACTATTTTTGGCAGGGTTATGGGCCGGAAGTTTTCAGAACTACAGACCTAGGACTCTTAAAAGGTCTACAGACTCAAAACAGTTTGGACAAGTCAGACGCACCTGGCTTTTACTCTGAGTGTATACAGCAGTACAGTTGGTTAGCTTGGTGGTTAAAACTACCCTCTTGCAATTAAACTTGTGAATTTAGCTGATGCAGTCACTTTAATGCCTGTAGTAAATGGATGCTGGGTTGCCTTGCAAAAAGCTAAGCACAAAATATGTTCCCAGAATGTTTGAAAGACTGCCTTGAGCTTTAACTGCATCACAAAGTTAATCTGGGATCCAAACTAAGCCAAACTTGTACAGTATTAACACATTATCATCACTTTTCCATTATGTGGTACACCCAACTTGTGTCTGTTACACATTTGCAATGCCTATTTTGATTCAGCATGTCTCTTTGCGTTGACCGTGTGTGAGCAAGTCAAGATGGGCATATTCTAATGTCTTTAATCCTGTTATATGTGCATCTTTTTTTTTTTAGGTCAGTGGATTTTTGAACTTTTGACACGTGCTCGCTGGTTTCATGGTTTTGTATAAGAGCATATAATAGGATTTATCCAAATACTGGCCAGTTTTAGCTAAATTCAGACATCAGGGATAGTTTAGGGGATGTGACTATTATTGTTCATTATGCATTGTATATTAAATCAGTATTGTACTTCAAATAATTATTAGTTTCTCATCATGACTCATATTTGTTTCACCACTCTTGTGTTGCTTGTTTAGTGCTTTGGTTTAATTTATATGTATAAATAGCTATGCAATAGTTGGCACTTTTTGGAACAAAATGGTCTGGCCTCGTTTAGTGTTCTGTTGAGAATTGGAACACAACTGGTCAGAGAAAATGGTGGGAGTGGTATAACATTACACTCATAAGCAGATAAGTCAAATAAGTAATGCCTCAACATACACATGCAATAATTTCTTAAAAGAACCTATTGATTGGTTATGCTCACTGTGGTCCACAGTGAATGGTAGGATTGTCCTATAAACCTGACTGTATGTCATGGATAGAGCACTTTATGAAAGCATAGCTCATTAATTCCTCCAAATCAGACTGAGATTACTTTGTCAGTTATGATTTACAGTAATCGATAAGAGTCCGCTTTTCAAGTCGGAAGGAAATTTCTAGAAATCCCAAATATTTCACTAACATAGATAGATTGTAAATCATATTATATGAAATAGTTCATATAATTGTATTGTGCATTTTTGCCATTATTATTAGACCTATTATTTTTATTTTAGATCTGTGATTTGTGCTGGGTGTCTATGCTGTCTGATATGTCATGCACTGACAGTTGATGACAATTAAAGCTCCCACTCTAATTAGCCTGTCTGAGAGCATGCATTCAAATCAAGAACCCAGCGTTTGCCAATTGACAGAGACTGCAGTGACTTTCCAGCTGTTTAACTCGGTGTCTTACCCCCTGGGAGGTAGAGACTGGGCTTTGGCTGCATGTAGGACTGTCTGCTTGTCTGTTTCAGCTAAAAGGCTCTGGGACTTTTTACATTCTCAGGACTGTGACTGATGAAATTATTCTGTATGTTAAGTTGTGCTGTATGCCCGTTGGCTGTCTTACCATTGCAGAATGGAGCCAACCTTTCAATATCAGAGACCAACCAGTACACACACATTTTTATTATATATTTATTATATAAAAGTATATAGACTACTATAATGTATTATATCCTGAGATAAACGCTCCCAGTACAAGTGAATCAAAGATATTAGTTCTGCTTTCCGATTAACAAATGATTCAGAAAAACGGACACATTAATTATTAATGTCAAAGTGACACACAAATCTCACAAGATGAAACTAGCTTAAATAAATCAGGATTTTGAGTTCCTCTGAAGCAGAGCTTGTCATTGTGAATATGTATGGCCTGTTTTTTCCAAATGTAATGACACGGCTTGCAATGAACCCACTGGACTAATGATGTGATAGTTTGGATTTCTCAGGGATGGGCCTTTCTCTCCAAGACCACCATTTAATGGTCCACCATGCACAATAGCCCTTTTATAGAGATCCCGCAATAATGCCGTTTAGAAGACCCGTCATTATGCCGCGTTCGCTTGTTTATACTGAACCAAACAGAGGTGGCATATCGCCGCCCTAGTGTGTCCTTTTACATAGCAATCCGGTGTTCCGGAACCAGAGGTGTGACCAAAGAGCGTGATGTGTAACACAACAGCGTTGGCGGAGAAGGGTAAACGGATTAGAAATGCTTAACTAGAATGTTGTGTTCGTTAATAAGAGACTGGCGCTAACCGGCTTGTGGCATAGCCTATATGCGTCTATGACTTGTGGTGAAATTACGTGCTGAATTTGATACATTCACGTGAATGGTTTACATGTTGTGACATTTTAATAATCTCAGTCAGTTCGTTTGTGTTGATACCCCATAGCGGTTGCCGACGGCCTAAAAGATTAGACAATTTCTTAAATTTATAGTTTTCCTGGTTTTCTGCTTGAGAAACAACCAAAAGTAAGTCTTTTGACACAGGCCCCAGTCCATATAAACCATTAAGACATGATCTGTGTGAACCCCCCTCCAAATCTCTCTCACACACACACACACACACACACACACACACACACACACACACACACACACACAGAGAGAGGAATCATTCTGAAGATATTGATTTATAAATCACTGTCATTGAAACGATACCAATTTTCCAGTAAGAAGTGTTATTTTGCTAATATGGCAGTATTTGGTCAATACAAGTGAAATTACAGTCCATAGAAAATACCAGAGTATATGGTTAACATAGAGAGACGGAGTATAGAAAGTCATTTCAATTTCTTAAAAAAAAAAAAGAGAATCTTGTTTCCATTCTTTTGTATTTCTATCTTTGCTGAGAAAAGTTAAACTTTTATATTTCAAGTTTCAACTTGTTTATATTGCAGATTAAAACACAATGCTTCTGTTTACTCTCGGTACCACATGGCAAAACTAATTCAGAGTGCACAAAAAAAACATCTAATATGTTTTTCTGTCTTGAATCAGAGGGGCAAGTTCTTCAAAATTGAATCTCAGTACATTGACAGACAAGTGTAATATGAATTCCCTGACCTTTTTTTTTTCTTTGTGGAACTGAAATGTCTGTCAAGAGTTCTCTAATGAAATTCGGTATGCGATTGCTTTGCCAAGTTTTGTGTGTGTGTGGGACTCCACTCAGTTATGTTGAGACGGCACATTCTCGCAGGAATTTTTTTTTGTGGATGACACTTTCTTGTTTTGGAAGAGAATAAGCCATCATGATTTAGTATTCAGAGAGACGGGCTCGCAGGCACTCAGAGCATACAGCGGTGACAGGGAAAGGCGGGGAGAGAGGTCTAAGGTTACAGTTTCAGTCGATAAAATTCACAGCAGAGTGGGTTAGATTTTGCTGGAGATGTGCACGCGCCACAACTGGTATTGTAAACGCAGTACATGTCCCAGCTATTACTTGAGGTCCACTGAGGCATGGCGCAGGAACAACTGAGGTCGAGCATTTTTGCTCGATAACGTATAAAATTATCAATAGCACAAACATTATTCAATTTGAATAATGTGGTTTTGTAAAGGAGCCTAGCTAACCCGGTGTATATGGCACTGACTAATTTGCTGGCAATGTATTTTGGTAGGCAGGTAGGCAGGCCACTGTGATAACTGGTGGTTGACCAGTTCAACTGTTAACAAATGTACTGATTGTAAATTGCTTTGGATTAAAGTGTAATGCTGTAAATGTAAATATTTTCTTGCGCACATTTCAACTAGGTGTCCAAGAGTTCACTGACTCCAAAAAGTTTGAGAAGCAACACGCATAACTCTACTGAGTGCTTCCGCACACAGGAAGACCACATGAATTTCACGCGAAGTAAACATGGATCTTTTTGTAAGGGTTTGAAAAGAGTTGCATTGCACATCTTGTATGATGACTATACTTGCATCATGTCTGGTAAGCGTGCAAGCACATCTCAGAATCATGTGCCCTCTAGAGAATGTGTGAGTATATGTGACAGATCAGGACAAACTACATGTACTGCAGTATTACTGCAGCAGATGTAAGGATCAAAGGCCACTGAGGCCCGGGAGAGGAAGTGAACATGTCAGTTTGATTTTGTACGAACAAGTCTCTTTCCTCAACATGATACTGCAAACACAGTAAAGTAGAAATACAGGCACGGGATAAGTACTCTCAGCAGGTATTCTACACAGATACTAGGTTATGTTTGGTTTCTAACCAAATGAATGTTAATAGTGACTTGAGGCTTTGTGAACCTAAAACAAAGCCAGTGTCTTGGCTAGCGACAATTTAGTTTGAGAAATGAGGTAAGGTTACGGTGAACTTTATTAGGAAATTCATGTGGTCATACAAATCTCGTTTAAAATACAAATCGAACACTGTACAATATACACACACGCGTCAACAGAATAGCCTACGCTGTTAGCAATAAGAAATATACATATATAATATACAATCTGTCAGTATACACAATCAAAATCCCCAAACTTACTAATATAGGTGCACATTGAGAAATCTAATTGCTTGTAGGCATACATGATTTGCCCCACCTTGTTGTTCTGATTTACTGCTGCAGGATTCTGTTTGACCTGGCTGCTACTACTTCTGAATTTCCGGTGGGCAGGATCATTGAGGATCTGATCTGCCCTTTTTAAGATAAGGTCATTGTACAACTCTGCTGTGGACTTCTGAATGACCCCAATGATCCCACTTGCTGTCTTGATCATGCGCTGCAATTTGGCATGATCTTGAACGCGAATGTTTCTGAAGGTGCAAATTAGGCCGAAGGACAGAACACTCTGAGGCACAGATTTATAGGGCATATGGAGGATACGACGGTTTACTCTAAAGTGGTTCAATATCCTAAGATAGAACATCCTCTGTTGTAATTTCTTGAACCCATGCGCATTCCTTGAACCCATGCGCATTCCTTGAACCCATGCGCATTCCTTGAATCTTAAGTGATTATAAATTTCATCTCCAAGATATTTGTAAGTTGAGTGAGACCCACTCAACTAATTCACCATTAATCTTGGGGGGGGGGCGACACTTTTTTTTTCCTTATAAAATCTATGACATCTCTTTTGTTTTCTTTAGCTTGACCTCAAGAAAATTATCTGAACACTACTGAATATAACCCTGTGTCTCCCTTTCAAAACCCTCCACCGATGACTTGTCAGATTTTTCGGAACCCCACCAATGCTATGTCATCTGCATATTCAAAGTAAGTATGTGTAATGGGTTGAGTCGAGGGTGAAAAGAGTGCAAGCGCAGAGACACCAGAGACGGCTGAGCGTATGCTCAGTATTGTAATAATTCTATCCAAACGTAGTACAGAAACAAAGAGGATAACGTAGAAAGATAACCAACGGCCGGTGGCTTAAAACACCGGCGAGCTCGACCGGGGGAGGGTAGCGGCTCTGGTTGTTACAGTATGAGCTGAAGCAGATGCCTGGCATTCATTGGTGTAAAGAGTGTAAATAAATAAATATGCAATGTGCAATTTTAAATACAAAAAAAATTCTGATTTCTAATTGGTCTAGGGGCTTAACAAGTTGTTCAAGTAGCCTACACTAAGTAAACTTGTTACCTAGGTTATTTGCAATGGGATAATAAACTGATTGATTGACACCAGTGAGAGAGAGTTTATGCAAACACGAAAAACAATCAATAGAAAGGCTTTGTTTGTTTCTTGACAAACTCGGTCCCAGTGAGAGCCTTGTAAAAATTCGGTACATATTTGAAGTTCTAATATTGTTATGAGTGATCATCCCACTAGGCCAACAAAAGTGGGTAAACAAATATAAATTATGTGTGCGGTATATTTCAAGGGTTCTCTAGAGATGTCAGTGACACTTGCGTCATAATTATGCATGTTTAGGCCATAGCCGAGCTTCGTACTGTAATTGGAGGCATTTTAATCTGACCTCTTTTAAAAGCAAGCTTTCTGATGCGTCTTGAGCAATACGTGTTACATTGTCTTCTTTTATAGTTCAGTGACTGTTTATGTGCACACTTGTTTCACTATTGTTCAGAATATGGCAGTATTCTGACTTTTTATGAAACTTTAGTGTTTTTGTGAATTTTCCAATGAGACATAGAATATTCTGAGAATGCAAACATCATATGAGATATGTGTCTCAACCATGACTGTAGGAGCCATTATACATGAGGGGGGGGGGCATTTCAAGATCTAGGTTTTGTCCCCCCCACACTTTTTCTAATATCAAATTATATTTCGCATTGCCTGCCTGTCTCTGCTGGTTTCGGAGTTTGGCAGTAGTCAAAGCATAGTCGGCTCGCTCAACTGTTTGAGTGCTGCGCCCAGTTGGGCCTTGAGAGAGCCAAGTTTCTGTCACTACAAGGTAATGAGCAAAACCTGGTATGGATTTTTAGAGAGGTGACTACTCTACTACTACAATTAAAGCGGAATGGATTCATTTGGAAATGTGACTAGTCTCTGTCATGAGGTGATTGATCCATCTAGGACGGTTATGGACAGACTTCTCACAACCTAGATTTTTGTACCACTTTCTCCTTGAGGTAGGATTTCGTAAACAAATTCCGACCATGAATTGGCTGAGTATTTGCTGGTTTCATTTGAAACTGTCAAATTTGCATACGTTTGTTAGCTATGAAATTGTTGTAAAACAAGCTAGCTAACTATATGCCATCATAGCTGATCAGCCAAAATGTGTGTTTATGTGCCATTGCTTCGTGTACATAAACAATTTAATGGTAACATTAGTACAAATGTTCAGAGATTTATTTATATTATATCCCTTCTCTCTGTCTGTGCACCCCTCTTTTTATTGTCCCCTCCTTAGTCTGAATATCAATCTTCTGTCACTTTCAGTGCTTTATTTAAAAAAAAAACATTTTTTAGGGGAGCATGCCCTGAACCCCCCTAGCCTTTCAGAGTTTTTTGGGGAAAAGGGGCAAGAGCCAGAATGTCATGTCACAGTTACATTAGTTCAGTATGAACACAACAAAAGCGTATACGTCCAAAGTTATCAGGTGCTTGCTTACTTTGAAAGGACTATAGCAGAGTTATGTGTTCTCCTCTCCTACCACAGAGTAGACTCGCACAGTCTCCCCTCAATATTTAATCAAAAAACATCACCAAAATTCATACTCGGAAATGGAAAATGCAACAGTTCAGCTGTGTACTGCAGAGCACCCTGGTAGCCTAGAAGTCTCCGGAAACCCCCTTCCCTTCCACGTCAAACTTTGGGCCGGTCTCTTGAGCAGAGATGAAGGCTGAAGTGATCTCATTCATGTAGAACTAACGGCTGAGGCTCAGGCTGAGAGTTACAGAAGATTGCAACAATAGCAAAACTGCGGAAAAACACTTTCCCCTCACAACAGCAATATCCGTGCATATGCACCCTGCGGAGATGTCTCATTTGAGAAGATGTACAGTACGGACGCACACGCACTAAACAAAACGGGAGGTGAGGCCGTAATCAGAACACTTGAGTCGTTTAATCAGCTTCGCTTGTCTGATGAGGAAGAACACTTCTCTTTTTTTCCGCCAGAAGAAGCCTTCATAAATTATCCTCAAAAGAAACACCCACTCCACCAGAACTTAAGCTTGAGAACTTCCTCTTCCATCGCATTCTACGTAAAAGAGCAAATGAACAAGAAGAAAAAAAAATGCTACATGTTAACGCTAATCAGTCCAATCAGCTATGGTCAGCATCTGTGTCCAGGGGTCTAGTGTTTCAAATGAACACCAGAAATCTCAGCATGGTTGTTTGATTTGAAATGGGAACTTTTCCAGGCCTTATTTCTGAAAGAAAAAATGACTTTATTTCAATTACAATGTTGTCAGTCAAGAGCATTACCTCTAACCCTCTGGTAATTGTTTTCCTCAAGATAAAAGCACAATAACCCACTCAACCAAGCATCCATGTGGATTTGAAGGCTAGACTGTATCTTAAATATTTAGGGGTGAAATCATTGAAATGGTTATTTTTCTTTTCTGAATGAATTGGATCATAATGTTATCGTTTCACAGACATCTGGTGCACCTTTTTAGCAGGTTTATCAGGCCTGTAGTTGAGCTGTTAACCTACAGTCATGGGAGAATGGTATTTCCAGGACAATCATATACGCAGACACACTTACAAATAATTTGATTTAGCAAGGATGAAGAGATGCATTACAAGATTAAATTAAACCTGAACATGAGTAAAATAAAGACAGTGATGTTTATGTGCAAATTATGACTGCTTCTAGCAATTGCATGTCAAAGGACGGAATAACTTTGCTTGCCATACACTCCACAGCTTTAAAACGTACTACAATGTTCTAACATTGTAAAAGTAAAATATCCATGAGTTTGTGTTTTCAATGACGTAGCGTATTTTTGCCACATAATACTTTGATTGTGGTGTCCCCTTCTTTAAAGCTAAAATCGTGACATTTCCAGTAGGCACTACAAAACAACAGACTGTTTTGGCTGTGACCTGCTACAGAACAGGGGTACAACATTTTTCTGTGTAGTCTGTACAACCTGAATCTGTAGGAAAATGTATATTCACATAACCCATAACATCCCAGAAAACTCATGGATACTGTATGTTTTTAGTTGATCTGGCTGGTCAAACAGCTTACTGTAAAGAAGTTAAATGAAGCTAGACAGGAGTTTGAACAGTTGTGTGAATTCATACTTTCTCTGGTATGGGCTCGACTGGGAATACAGTTCATCAGTCTTCAGTAGTACTTCTCAGTCATATCTGCAAGAGATTATTGGAAACAATATCTTTCTTAGGGTGTTTTCACACCTGAAAGTCCAGACCAAGGTAATACACATTTTTCTCCAACTAAATGCTGAAAATGACGTTGCAAACCTGCGACATCCAGGTGCACACGAGAGAAGCGGGAAAGAACTAACCGTATTGTTTGGATAACTAACTAGCTAACACAAGTTAACTTAATATGTTGTACTGGCATCACCAACCAGAGACTTATGCTCAACAGTCAACGAGACACCCAACAGGAAATGGCCCCAATCCGGCTTCACTGCTCTCTATTCAAACCCAATAGAGTGGCTCTGTCCCCTCTTTTTACTATTTAAGTACATTTATTAAGATGCCCACGTTGTGGCGTGTATGTAAACATGTCATCAACTATATCGTCAATATCATGGGATGACAAATTCTTACCATGGGGAGGAATTATACCGGTATATCATGGACGATTTGATATGGCACAGGCCTAATATCTCATTCTTACACCGATGAGCCAAAACATTATGACCACTTGCAGATGAAGCAAGTAACGTTGATTATTTTGTAACACTGACGCATGTCAAGGTCTGTTAGGCGATAAGCTAACCGTCGGCTAGCGTAGTCAACGTGGTGGATGGGGGAGAAACGGGCAGGCGAGACCTGTGCCACTTTGCAAGGACAATATGGCCACGGCCAGACGACTGGGCTACCAATCAGCAGTGATCCACGAACCAATGCTCATCGATGCGCGAGGGAAACGAAGAAGGGCTACTGTGGGACAAGTCGCACAACATTTGAATGATGGTTACAGGAGGAATGTGTTTCAAAACCGTGCATCACGCCCTGCATAGCGCATGCTAACCCATTAGTCATGTTTTATAATTATAGTATAAGTATAATTAATTTATTTTATGCATCATTATCTTCTTTCGCACCCACAGTATGTGATATCTCGTATGATTATACAATACAGCTCACTTGTGTCCCAAGTACACACTGTCTGAAAGCATGTACTTTCCTATCGATTGTGCGGTGTCCTGCGAGGACTAGTTTTAAATGGTAATCATAGGTTAAAGCACAGGCCTAGGGCAACGGAAGAGTTCACGGCCTTCAGCTAGACTTTTTCCACCCTCGAGCCAACACCAGGGAATAGCAAATATTGATCCCCACAATACATCCCCTCCAATACACGTTGGTTTTTACAGCTCCATAGATGCTAATCTGTTTCTCGGACACATTTTCGAAATGTGATTAAAATGGCAGGCTAACGCACAGCTGGTTCGTATAAAAGCAGAGGCACCGGAGACACATTGACCATAGCCCCGCACTCTGCTGCTCTGTTTTTGACCTATAGTGTAGAGCAGTCGGCTCTTTAGGTATATAGTGGGAACATCTGGACACAGAGGTCAAGTCATTCACTTAATTTACAGCTTTCAGTGTAGTGTGTTGCAACCTATCACAGAGGTGTGTCTGAAGGAAATTGATGCCAACACAAGGCCTACTGACCTCGAGTTCAAGTAATATTATCTCCTCCCAGACAGATACATCTTATTCTCATAAGACCACAGATTCTTTAAATTCATAGCACATAGCAATCCCGGTACATAAATATAGTATCTGCCATAAAAGAGTAGAATTGGCTTCCTGTTTAGCTCAACTTAAACCCAGGTGAACTCTGTTCAACTTCCAACTTGTTTCAAAGAGTGTGTGTGAGAGAGAGAGCGTGTGTGTGTGTGTTCAGGTTTCCGGATGCACCCACGTGCCTGTATGTTTGTGTGCTTGCGAGCTGTGTGCTTGCGAGCTGCGTGTTTGCTTCATATAAAAATGCTGTGCTGGTTGTATTGTGCCTGAATGCAAATTCAAAACTGAAATGTCTTCTACTGGAACTTTGCACACATGCAGATCGATTGCTTTAGAAATCAATTGTTATTAGTCAATTGACTGATTTGTTTTGGGTAAAATAATGCTCATAAAAGGCAAGACAGGTTTGGTTTTCTTTGAATAATGCTAGATTCCTCTACATTGGTGGAAATGACTGGTTTATTTCCAGAAATTCTTGTGCATATTTCAGGAGGAAAAGGTGTGACTGTTTGTTCGTCTCCATTCTCAGGGTACTATAGATGTTTGAAATGTATGCACCATATGCACAAAGGGAACAGGTGGGAAATGCCACAAGGCGTCATTTTAAATTTTGTATCAACATGACAACGGTTGACTAGTGTGACAGTGATTAAACAAGTGTCCTGACTTTGCAGAACCAGAACTGCACCTTCAGCAGAATGCCACTTTTACAAAGGACAAAAGACACTTTATTGAGATGTGTAGACGTGTTTTAAAGGCGCATTAAAGGTGTAGTCTGTTGCAAAAATACAGAGGGTCCCCACACTTCATACACTACCATGTGTACCAAACAATATGGTGTTTGGTATTTTTTATGACATTATTCAACCACCCTAACCACTAGAGTCTAGACCAGGGGTCTCCAACCTTGTTGTAGCCCTCCATATAATTTAAATTATATGGAGGGCTACTCATTTCAGATAATCTTCTCAAATATTATAAATGTGTTGTGTTTACCTTTTTTTTAATGTTTAAAATATTATGCATATAGTAGGCTACATAGGCCAATATCAGGAGACTGTCCATTATTAAATTTTTTGAATAACAAATTTGAAATGTTTCAAATGTTATATAAAATTGTGGTTCTGTTCTACATTTAAATTTAGCATGTTTATAGAACGTGCTCTGGAGGTGACTGATTGATTGGCTATTTTTATCACGTGCACTGCGGGCAACGTGTTGGCAAGGCCTGGTCTAGAATTTACTCTCCTATATCAAGAGTACCCTGCCAAAAAGTACACTGAAAATTACACCTGAGGGCCTCGGGTGTAAAAAATACTTTCCCCCAATTTTTTTCAACTCTCAATCCTACAATACAATAGCCACTGACTTCAACATTTCTAAAATGTTGAAAAGGCATTTAGAACCTCAACTTGACTGTTTTGTGTCTTAACGGCAAATAAAGCACAATTTAAATTTCAGGTAGAGCAAAAAGGCTGCGGTTTGCAGAAAAATATGGCACTAACACCGCTGTTACATCTGTGTCCCCTTATTGTGGCTGTGCCAGAACAACAGGGTGGGGGGAAAATTTGAGGGAAATGGTAAGTCATTTAATCCTGCAGTCAGTTTTATCGACTCATAAATGAAAGCCCCAAAACATCCACCAGTCTTGTAAACAAAATTGTTAGACGAATGGTGGATCTGGATTATTTTATTTGCAGTTTCCTAAATTAGGTGACTTTAGCTCAAAAAGGGCCTGATTGATTGTCCTAATAAAGTTATAAAAACAAAATGTTGTCACACAGTTCAGCAAAGTATGAAATACACTTTTCTAAACCTTAATTAACATTTATCCATTTAATCATCTACTGTATATCAGAGTGCCAATAAAACAATTTTATTTTAGGGAAACTGTATATATAGGACATCTCTGCCATGTCTCCATGTTTGTGTTCTTGTGTTGTTGTGTTTGGCATGAACAGTCATTAAGTGGCCATTCTTATCATTTCCTAAAAATAAAAATAAATCTTGTACGCAACCCCTCTACATCCTCCTTTCCTTTAAAAAAATATATAAATAAAATCCTGCTCTCAGATCAGCTCTTAGAATACTAAGCACTTGCTGGAATTTAGGCTGCTAGCAATAATGAGGGATTGAATGATGACTAATGTTTTTTATAGGAATATATTGATTATTGTATACTGAAAAACGCATAAGTGAAGTAACCATGATGACATGATGCTGTCCTTATTCTAGGAGAATGTTTGCTTGCAAGAACTGGTGGCTAACCAGTTGAACATGTTGACAAATGTACTGATTGTAAGTTGCTTTGGATAAAAGCATCTGCTAAAGTCTGTAAATGTAAATACATCCAGCGCCTTTCACCTACCCCAACTCCTGTTAACCCCTGTCCACTGCTGCCCGTACATTAGTGATAATCCATCACTCTCCGAAGTATCTTGCACAACACTTAAGTGTGCCATTTCTAAAACACAACTGTACTTCAAGAGCCAAAAAGGCATCGTTTGAAACTTACTGTGGAGAAACGTTGTCCACTTTCTAGCAGCTGGATTCGTCCAGTAACTTATTTAAAATATATTATTAGTGTTTACACATCTTAACTTGTGTCTTGGGTTGGGAATGTATGGATTTATAATTTGTATGTCCGAGTTTCAGCCCTTGTTTAGTATCAGTAACCAGCCCACGTCAGCTTCTGAGCCGCAGCAATAATCCATGTTCCATAAGGCTTCTACATGGTATGGCTTTCGTATTTTCTGAGCCCCAGAATGAGTGTGTCAGACAGGGGGAGAGGACACAGAGGATGGATTCATGAATAATAATGCATTGTGAGACCCAGAACACTGGCTATGAGACATTATTGGTGGGGGATAAATCCATACTGTAAGCCTCATCTGTCCCGAATCTTGTTTTCTAAAGCCCCTGTCATCCCTCATAATTTCTAGCTTCTAAACAGAGGAATACATTAATCAGAAGTGCGCCACTGTCTATTGACCTTGCAAATGATTTACCTCCAGCAATCACTGTGAAAGACTTTTAAAAACAAAAACAACCAAATAAGATAAGACGGAGCTTTTTTACTATCCGGTAAATATGGATGAAGGCGCACACAACAATTTGAATGTTTTTTTTTTTTCTATTGTTTTAAGCTTCAATCTATAATGGCAATATGCTGCCC
>JAODLI010021572.1:0-21912 GCA_027575585.1 Percopsis omiscomaycus
CTTAGCTGCCTATCTTGGCCAGGTCTCCCTTGCAAAAGAGATTTTTAATCTCAATGGGCTTCTCCTGGTTAAATAAAAGATAAAAAAAAAAAAAGGAAAAAAAAAAAAAAAAAAAAGAGAGCTGCGTAGTGTAAAATGCTGGCTGCAGGAAAAATGCACGCACAAATGCATTTAGCAGTATATTAGTTGCTTCTGATATCCTCTTAAAGGCTATTAACTCATGTCCTCTCCTCTGAGATTACACTATTATCTCCTTGTCTTTTTCTCTTCTGTCCTGAGCTCCTTTGACTCCCCTTTCCTTTCAGAGTCCCTGGCCTCCTTTACATGCCCATATGAAATCCTTCTCATCCCCCGTCTCTCTCTCTCTCTCTCTCTCTCTCTCTCTCTCCCTTTTAGGTCCCTCACCTATTAGCTCTCTGTACCCTTATCTCCTCCACCGTTCGCCAATAATTTGCTCCTTTTTCGCCTCCTCTCAACTCCCTTCACTTTCTACTCCTAATAACTCTCCTACAAGCTTGCGTGACACCAGAGGGAGAGAGAGGGAGTTTGTTTATACGTAAAGGAACCTCAGAGAAACCTGGACTTTGAATATACCTGTATAAATACAAAATGTAATGTTCGACAATGTATGGCTTTAAATGTAAGGTTATTAAGGAATCGAAGGAAAGGACCAGCAAAAAATTATTTAAATAATTTAAGATCCATGGGATCCATGCATTCAAATGCGAGGACCACTGACCCTTGCAAACATCCAGTAGAACTACGGTGTTCTATTGCTGGAGACTCACCCGGGCGCAAGCATTTGGAGGTTAAGTAAATCAAACAAGACCTTCATGTTAGCTGCTGGCTAACCCAGCTCCTTCCAGATGGTCTGACTATTAAATCTGGCAATCTTCCAGACACAAGGACACTTGTCTAATCTGTAGGTTCAATACCCAACACACACACACACACAATACATTGCTTTTAACAAATACTGCACGTTCTATATGTTTGTGTTGTTTATTTTTCTGATCAATGCAATGTCCAGACAACATCAAAGTATTTGTGGAGTAATTCTGATTGGAGCACACCAATTTTTCGATTGACTAATCATGGCTCCATCAGTTCAATCGAGTCGCCATGACAAGTGGGCCACATAGCAACTGCCACTCTATATGGAGATATGGTAGCTTAATGCCCTATCCTTCAACTATCTGAAAGTAATGCAAGGGGGAAAGTGAGACAGAGAGAGAGAAAAACAACTATTTGCAATCTCTACTTCATCCCCACAGAACCATGATAAACAGGTTGACACAGAAAAGAACAGAAAATGAGGTTTTTCTCTCACTTCTCTTCCAGGCTCTCTTCTTTCGTTTTCTCCCTCTGTCTCTCTCCCCATCTTTCTTATATCATGCCTTCCCTCCCTCCCTATAGCTTTCTGCATCTCTCCAGGTCTGTCTCTTTTTTATATTCATAGGATTTTAAAACGTCTGTAATGGCCCTGGTAGATGCAAAACACTCTCTCACTCTCTCTCTCCTCCCTCTGTGTGTGTCTGTGTGTGTGTACACGATTTGCATATCATGGCTATGCTCTGATTGGCAAACCAGCAGCGCAGAGCCCAGCGGGGCATTTTTTATTAAAAGGCCTTACCACACACACACACGCACACACACAGATACACACACTTAGGAACAGCCAGTGGCCCATGTCAGAACCAGGAGAATAATACTAAAGAGCTGGCAGTAGGGGTTCTATATGCATTGTTCTGTAACAGCAAGAGCAATAAAGGTTTTTTATTGCCACTTTTAATGGCCACCAGACATAAGCTGTTATGGAATAGCCTGATATTTTATTAGTCATTCAAAATGGGGTTTTATTATCTGAAATGAAGTAGCCTTGTAATTTATTATGCTTTATCAGTCAAGATATATCAGTGTTAGTCGAGATATTTTATCACACAAACATTCTGGTAAATGAATATCGTGTAAAGTAGTGGACTAAATCGTTATCAATCACCAGCATTCGACAGTCAGCTCAGGACAATAATTCAGTGAATTAACTTTTAAAATAAACAAGAAATGGGGGCAGGATAGTCCCGTGGTCTAGGTGTTGGACTCCCAACCGGAAGGTCGTGGGTTCAAGCCCCAGAGTTGGTCTACCTGTAAGCATCCTTGAGCTGATGCTTAACCCCTATCTGCTCCATGTAATAGCACTGTGTAATTGTAAGTTGCTTTAGATAAAAGCATCTGCTAAATGACCTAATTGAAATGCACAGCCAAGACATTTCTTTGTGTTTATCAGCTGTGAGGTTAACCCTTAGCAATGATAACAACAAGGTATTTCAAATCTAATCAAGCCCCACTTTGGTTTCTCTTTGGTGAAAACCTGCAGTCACAAGTGTAATAGAGTCAGTGCCACACTGGGAGTTTAGAGATTATAACAACCTAGTCTCACAGTTTTCCGTATAAATTACACAACTTCACACGTTAAAAAAGAAATCCCATTAGTATGCAAAACGCCAATTTTACGTGCACCCTTCCACTGACACCCAAGGAGACAAGATGTGCAACAGCATTACATGGGTTGGTTTTGACACTTCACATACCAGCTATTAAGTTAATAACCACAATATTACGCAGCATAGACACATGAGAGTTACCTGCTACAATTTTAGGGTGACGGATTGGTCCCCAGTGTGGATATTTTCAAATGTATGCTTGTCCTGGCCACTCTTGTATTGGCATTATGTGGTTATTGTCCATAGATTTATACTTTGTTACAGTGGCAGGCAGTCTGAATCATCAGTTGATTAGCTCATTTCAATTGGGTACCTCTTAATATAACTTTTTGGGTTCATGTTTTTGAGTTTTATACTATCTTATTTCGAGCTGTCTGAACCCGATAACTTCCAGCGACAAGCAGTACTTTCTCAAGTGTTTAATCCCTCCGGGACATCAAGTCAAGTTTTAGTATAGAAGGATATAGCCTATGCGGGGAATATTAAAGTAGGTCACTACAAAAGTGTCAAATAGTCTCTGACTATGTTGGTGCCAGACTACAAAGTCTACAAAGAGTATGGAACCCTTCATTACCAGTAACTTAGGCCTTGGTGCCCAGTCTTCATAAACATATGATGTGGTGTTGTTATCAATATCATTGAAATGAAGAAGCAACTTTTTCCAGTTACTTACTCATTGACATTTATTCTGTTTTAAACAACATTTTTCGAAATCACAAATTGAGAAACAGACACAACCACACTATAAAATATTTAAATCCCTTTTGCCTCTGGTAACTCTAGGTGTGATAACGCAGCCCTCCCACGGTACCCTGTTGGTTGGAGAGTGACATCTTTATACGTTTCTTCAGGCCCTCGGCACCATCCCAGTGCACTGTCTTGGTCATACTTTGATTTATTGGATTGTAGAATTGTAGAGAGCACTTTGTTTTTTAGCTAAGATAATATTATAATCACCCTATTAATCTTAATCACTTCATCACCTTCCCTCAGTAGAGGCAATTAACTGGCTTTATGAGCATCACATTTTGCTACACTGCTACTCTTGGCTTCACTAAAAAGGAAATGAGTGAAAAACAAATATTGATAAGTTGGAACCAAATTCTGACTGAACATTAAAAAAACAACTCTAGCTTTATTTCCTATATAAATGCACGTGTTATATAAATGTAATAGTTGCTAATATATAAATTATAAACATATATACAAATACTCAGTATTTGTATACATGTTTATAATATATACAAATACAGTATATATACACTAAATGTACCCATAAGCCTATACATGTACATATATTTCTGTGTCAAATGCTGATATGTTGATTGTAGTTTCACTTTTTCTTTAAACCAAAATGCAGTCAGTACTAGTGAACCTGACACTGCTCTTTTCTTTTTGTCTCTATCTCCTTGCATTCTCTCCCTCTCGATTTGACTCAACCTTCCACCCATATCCTCTCCCTCTGTCTATCGCTGTGTGGTTGATCTCAACCTTGGCTTTATTCGAATAAAAGCCGTGGTACTTCTAAGTGATGTCTGCCACTGGTGTGGAGGAGACAGTGTCTGTTGGAGCTAAAAGTCTTTTGACGGATCGCAGGTTAGAAGCCGAGGCACTTTGCTAGCTGTGAGGCAGTTTTGCTAGCCTCTACACCGCGGCTGACCTTAACAGATTGAAACGATCAAACACAGAGAGAAGGAAAACTGAACATTGGCTTTAACCTATTTGAATCATTCTCTCTTTACCAGTTCAAGGTAACAGGGAGGGTTGGAGTATCCCAGTTTGAGGTAAATGTGAAGCAAAGACACACCCTGGACCGCACGCCAGTCTATCACAAGGTCACCTAACACACACAAACACACATCTTCAGTTGCATGTGTTTGGAGGGGCGAGCAAACCACAATGCCTTGAGAAAACCCAGGCAGTCTTGAAAACACGTCAAGTGGTGTTAAATGAAATGGCCTACCTAAGCATCCTTGAGCAAGATGCCTAATCCCTATCTGCTCCATGTAATAGCAGCATGTAATTGTAAGTCGCTTTGGATAAAAGCATCTGCTAAATTACCTAATTGTAATTTATCTTGTACTGCTAATGGAATTAAAGAAACACACACACATAGTTCACTCCAACTGGTAGTAAATTCACAAATTTTGTTAAGCTTACGTAGGTGCATTGTGCTAAAACCAACAAAACCTTTAGAACTTTGAATGTTATTTGCTTGCAAAAACTGGTGGTTAACCAGTTCAACTGTTGGCAAATTTCCCTGCTTTATCCTTTCCTTGGTACCTCCTCTCCTCCCGTCCTTGTATGTCGAATTGGATAAAAGCGTCTGCTAAATGCTGTAAATGAAAATGTAAAACTTGTGGTACTCAGTTTGTTTGTTTCTCTGGTCCACAGTGTGGGTTTAACAGACAGCAGGACGGTAGCAATGCTAGCAATTAACTATTTTTGGGGATTTAAAGATATTTTAATGGAAATTTATTGAGTAATATATTCTCATATAATCCCAGTAACTGAAAAGCTAAGTAACAATGATGACATGATGCTGTCATTATTCTAGGAGAATGTTGTTTGCTCGCAACAACTGGTGGTTAACCAGTTCAACTGTTGACAAATTTCCCTGCTTTATCCTTTCCTTGGCACCTACTCTCCTCCCATCCTCTCCTCTCAGACTCTTCTTGCCAAAGAAAAACTCGCAACACCAATCATTCGTCCCAAAGCAGACGCCTATAAAAACAGGGCAACCGCAAATTGGTGAATCGCCCTGTTCCTCCAAAATGTAAAAAGATCCATACTTTGTATTCCATCACATCGACATGCCCCTCTCTCCTTTCCTCCTTCAATTGTATCCCCCTATCCTTGCCATTTCCTTGTGAGGTGATTTTTAAAATGTCTTTTGTGGGAACACAAGAGGAGTGAAAGCCAAATGATCTCTGTGGCAGAAGAGAACATCACCGGCTGACTAGTGGCAAACAGGGAAAGGAAGAATGAGAGACAGAGAGAGAGAGTCAGAGAGAGAGAGAGAAAGAGACAGCAGATCTTTGATTTATGAAGGCTCTCTCTGTCGCTTTTCATAAGCAACTGCTGAATGCTGAGCAAAACATTAACATTCACCATACGCCATGGCAGACTCATTTCGAGTGGTTCACACACATACACGCACTCACAAACACATGCACCCACAAAATAATATACATATAGTATAAACTGTATATATACGTATACACACACACACGCATATGCACCAGCTCTATCAAAGTCAGCAGCTTGCTGAAACAGCTGGCTCGCTCGATACGGACGAGTGCTTGTCGTCAACTAGTTTTACGCAGTCGCTCCCTCTCCCACAGACACACACACACACACACACACACACACACACACACACACACACACACACACAGATGCACATGTGTGTCATCAAAGCTGGTGTTCCTCGCTGGTTTTAATGGGAGAGAGAGTGAGTGAGAGAGAAATAATGAAACAGGTCTAACTGAGCAAGAGAACAGGAAATAAAGTTATGTGTGAGACTGTATGTGATGCAGTGTTTAGAAGTATGAGCCATACCCTCAGCTGTCTAAAATAATAAGCTTCCATTTACATTAATATTATCCAATCCTCTTAATATTTCAATGATTAACTGTGAGTACTCCGACCAACCCCAAACGTAATAACTCAATAATGTAAAGAACTGATAATGTAATAAGACATTGCAGCTCTAAATGTAATAATCCTGCCAAAGTAATGATTTTACCACCAATGTCATAACTGCTTCCTACTGCCAACGTATTAACATGGGCTATTATTACATGAATGGGAAAGTGAAACTTCACTTGTCAACATTCTGATTCTGATTTATATAATTTAAGTAATCAAATAATAACATAACAAGTTAATAATCAATCCACCCTATACTGCTATGTTTTTCTGTTACCAGGCTTGAAAGTACCTACCTCTCCGGTGTGGCTGAGATTCAGTTTTGGCAATTTATTCTTGACATTCGCGGTGTTTCCTACGTAGGCCTGACTGTTGCTATATCCCTCAGTGGCCACTAGAGGGGGCTTAAGCTGGGGTGAATCACTCGGCGCTTGGTCTTGCCCATCCATTGGTCGAACGTATGCTGTGGGCTTCTGCTGCACCGCAACTGGCTTCCCCGATAGGCTACCAGGGGGGAAGGTGGGTGTGGTCAAGCCAGAAGTGGGTGTGGTCAAACCGGGGGTAGGGGTGGTTAGGACAGAGGTGGAAGCCAATGGCGAGGAAGAAGACGAAAGAGTAAGAACGGCCTCATTTTCGCAAGGTGAAGTTTTTACATGTCCTCCGCTCTCTGTGTTAATAGAACTCTTGAAATGGTTGCCTTCCATGGTGGAGGGTCTGTCTGCGAAAGGGAAGAAATGGAAAAAAGAAAATCAGAAGGAAAATCATTACAATATTATTTCCCCCAAAAAATAATCCTTTGCAGTTGAAATCCGGTGTGCGGATGGGGCTCTGGTTATGCTGCTTTAAGTGCATTACTCCCTCTTCCCTGCTATTCGCTAACAAGCTAATTATTTGCAGCTTGGTGGTTTAGAAAACAGGTGTTGTAAAAATATAGTTATCATGGAATGCATAAATAAATTACCATAAATCATTCAGCGAGACCAGTGTACAGAGGCTGTTTTTGTTTATTCACAGCTCATATAAAAGCTGGGTTAGAACTAAAGAATAAAACCATATATATGGAAGTAGTCCTTTTTGGTTTGACGGAATGAAAATGTCAACATTTTAGGTTCATGGCTAAGAAAATGTACTGTTGGAAAATCCCTATTTTACAAATATAATTAAAAACAAATTATATTGGTCATACTTAACATACAGTATTGCTTCTGTATTCATTATCACTCTGGCTCCAACATTTAGAGGTATACTCACAGTGTTATATATACAGTATTTCTTCAGTTGTTTTTTCCCCTACACTGTTTTCATATTTCACCACACATAGACAATTTGATTTATTATTTTTCTCTTTCCCTGTGTTTTATCATCTATGTGCAAATACCAAATTTCTAAAATCACCAGCAGCGCTATTGGAGGCACCATACACCTAAATAAATGTTTTTCTGAGGAAGCAATATCATGACAATTGCAGCGAGGAAAAGACTTTAATTCCAAGGGTTTACCTGGGAAGGGGTGGGATTTAGAGGAATGAGATGAATGTCTTCTGCCTGTCGAGGACGAAGATGAGGAGGATGAGGAGGAAGGACTCGAGTCTCCCTTTAGGCCCAGTTCATCTTTCAGTGAGCTGAACAGGTCTTCTTGTCTTTGCATTTGCTGTTCCTCCAAGGAAGGCAGTTTCCCTCTTCCGCTGCCCTGGCCTTGCCCCTGTCCCAACCCCAGAACGAGGCCCGCTCCCTGGGTACCTGCTCCATGGCCTGCCCTGGACCAGTCGACGGAGCTCCGGGATTTCTTGGAGCTTTGATGTGGCGTCAACGACAAGGAGGGAGGCGGTTGCATCGACGCCACGGCGGAAGAGGAGGAGGCGCAATTTCCCATCCTCTTCTCCACGTTCACTTCTCCTCCTCTGCCTCCTCCTCCTACTACTCCACCTCCTCCCCTCAACCCCTCGCTGAAGATTTGGGTCTGCTGGGCCTCAAACACAGGTCTTTCGGGGACCGGTGCGGAGGGTGCGTTAAGGCTGCTGGCTGTACTGCTGCCTTTGGGGATCCCTACCAAGTGGCTCTGGTTGGAGTGGCTGGTGAGAAGGTCTTTCATCTCCTCGTAGGAGCCCAGTGTGTTCTGGACCCGACTGGCCAGCGCATCGCCTTTATTCGTCTGGAGAGGGAGAACAGCATTAATTAAGTCTTGCCTTTGTTTTGTCCATCACACTAATGAAGTGTCCCCGTGTCCTAGGAGCGACAGGGTGACTAGATATCTGTGCTATATCATTTCAACAAACTGTCCTCATTAAGTCCAGGTGGCATTGAGACGATTTACATAAGTGAGAAAGAATAATTTGACACCTTTTCCTTTTGTTTTCACCAAACTAATTAAGAAAGTATGCAATGTTATCAGTTTTAAAACAGGTCACAAGAGCACAGAGAGGTACTGTATTTAATACCGCTGTTCACCCACAAAGGTGCAAGGAGTTATTTTCTCTACGATAGACCTCATCTCTAAATTTCTTCCCTGCTCTATATTAGGATAAATTCTAGAAGGTTTAAGATTTTGTTTGTATATGAGCTGTTAGCAATTCTTTTTGAAGACTGTGTGGTATGTTGATATGCAATGTATGTTGTGAAATATATTACTAAGATAGCCTGCTGATGTCATTATTCTAACAGACTCAATGCTGTAAATGTAAAATGTTAAGGTTCCGCAATGTTGCTGCAGAGACCCCAAAGAACCAATCATAAAGAAGGTGTCAGTTGTCTCGCCCTAACAGGTGCAACAAGTGGTGTATGTACACGCCCTGATGAGGTCTGATCAGCCACATTAAGTCTAAACACCTGGCTGTGGACAGGTGTACAGTATAGCCTGCAGCGACACAAGGGTCAAACTGGAGCATTTTCTTCCCGTTCAAGGTCCAGATGTATTCACACATCCTCTGTAGGCTGTCTAATAAAGAACCCGTATTTGAATAAATTGGCATTTTTGAATAGACAGAAAGCATTTTCCATAGAATTTATTTCTCACAGGAGTAATATAAAAAGACATGGTAGTCTGGTGTTAAGAGTTTAATACATCAAGACGTTTTTTTATATTGAAAATGAACAAGGAATTACTGTCAGGAATTAAAAGCTAATTCTACAGTATGTAATTATACTGTAACCTACATGTAGTTTCCTGCCAACACCTTTAGACTATAATTTAATTATAGTCTAAATAGGTTTAAAAAAAATATAGAAAAATTACAAGCCATGAAAAATATTAAAATATCAATGTGAAGTATGGCTTAATAATTTTCTTGTCATGATGATGTATGTGTTTTGGTGGAAAGATTTCTAGTATTGGCAGGCAGTTTCAACAAAAGTCTTTAAATGGTTTTTGTGATGGTTCAGAGTAGAAGCAAAACAAGAAACACAAGTATTAGAACCACCTGTGCTCTTAAAAGGGAATTACCCTCCCAGTAACTACATAATAACATGTTGTTGAATTTGTTCACAAATGTTGTTTCTCTGTCTGAATCCTCTGAGATCTTTTTTGAAATATGCGGGTTCGGGCAAATTTAAGACAAGCATTAACAAAATAAAACCATTACTAATCATCATTTATTTTAGGCATAGTGGCATCTTTTCAATTCTTTAACCTTGACTGTGTGAATCTAAATCACATTTATTATCTTTCTCACCTCTCTATATCTCATATACCATTCTATATTTGCACCATTTATTATAAAAATTATAATTATAACCATAATAATAATCATAATTTATATATATATATATATATGGCGAAGATAATCAAATGTTACATTTAGCAAAGAATGAAAGTAACATAGGGAAGTGACCATTGTATATTCAAATAGGCTTAACATATGTTATTTGTGTGCTTCCATACACACAATTACACGTAAATATAGACACATGAGGACACACGCACATCACGTAGACACACACTGTCGCAAGGCAAAGTTAACTGTGAATAAATTAGCCCATCTTCTCTCCATCTCAGGCTCATGAATAAAAGATGTAGTGGCTGAACAGTAACAGAAACACATTTACAGAAACACAAAATGGAAACAGAAAACAGGAGGAGGAATGAATACCTGTGCATGCTTGTGTGTGCGCGTGCGTGTGTGTTTGTGTGAGTGTGTTTTGTCCGTGTGTGTGTGAATATATCCTCTCAAATAGCTGCTAACTGCATAACACTCTTTAACAGGATTAGAAGAGGGATTAGCTAATAGCTGACAGAGAAGAAGAATACAGAAAAGAGAGAGAGAGAGGCAGAGAGCGTATAGACAGTCTGACAGATAGACATGTGACGACACAGAGAGAGTTTGCATGAAAACCAGGGGGACAAAGTGAATGGATGGAAGATATTGGAATTGAAAAGGCATATAATTGCATCTGATAACTGGAATAATGATGTAGTCTATAACAGAGCCTCGAGACACAAAGGTAAGAAAGTGTGGCACTTGTTAAACATCTGACAAATTAATTAGACCCGTGGAATAACAGTTCAGCAAACACGGCTGGCTAATCAGTCCGGCAAATCAAATACATCAACAGGATGTTATCAAGAAGACGTGCTTGGGTTCTTTCTCGTGAGCACAGGCACAATGGATGAATGTGAAGAGGAAGGTTTACAACTTGTAATTCAAATGATCTGTGATGGGCTGCCACCGCCGTGAACCCACAGCGAGGTTGAGACCCCGAAACGTTGTTGTTTTCAGACACAGCAACAGTTTAACACACTCTGTCAGGATGGTCTGTCCTGCCCAAGGTCAACACTCAACCGGGTGCCAAAGTGTCGGGCAGTGGAAAATGTTCTATAACCAAGGTTAGACAGGGATAAACATTTACCCAATACAGATGACTACATGTGTTTCAATAGAATATAGACTAGCATAGAGTACAATTTAATAGCAGGATAGAAGAGACATAAAAAATATTAAATAAATGAAATAAAAATGTAAAGCCTTTTGCTAAATTCTTAGAAAAAATCAAAAGTGTGAATAATTAAAATTGTAGGAGTTTCTAAAATTCTTCGATTGATCCGTCACACATCCATCCATCCATCTCACCTTGTAAGGTTCTCCAAATAGGTTGAATCCAGTCGAGAAGAAGTCTTCGTCTTGCTGCACCTCCTGGGTCCTCCTTTCCCATTCTCTCCTCTTGAGGGCGCTGCGTTCTGTTTCCACATGACTGGAACCAGAAGAAGAAAACAACTTGTTATAGGGAGCCTACTACTCCATGTTTGCGTCCCACCTAGTATGGTGGCTAACACTGGCATGGTGGCCAACGCTGGTACTGCAGCACAATGCTGTCAAGCAAAAAGCCTTTTGAAGTCCCATTGAAGTCCCATTGAAGTCCCATTGACTTCCCATTGACGCCTCTAAAAGGAATATGAACAAACACCGCACAAGTTCAAAATCGATACTTTATATTATGTAATTTAATGTCCGTGGGTTCAATTTTGAAATTTTCTTTTCTTCTAAAGCCCAGGATATAGTGTATTTTTATTTACATGACTTTATCACAGTGCACGAGCATGGAATCGCAGATTAGCGGTAGGCGCAGAAAACTAATGCACATGTTTGCTACTACGTCTGCCCCCCCGTCTTTGCTGCATGCACCCTGGTAGCACTGTCCGAATAAATGAATGGTGCTGAATCCAGTTCTTATAAAGCATCTACGGGAGGTGCATTACGGGAGACACCAGTGTGAAAGACACAAAGGAAAGGTAGTTGTGAAATGCTGGAAAATAACATCAATATCATATTTTATTGGCAAATACAATATTTGATAGCCATATAGCTTAGAATAGGGATAGAATAGTCCAATAGGATTTTTTAAGTTTTATATAAATAATGTTTTGCATAATAACTTTTTGCATAGCCCATCCCAGGCTTCGGCCTTGCTTGGTTTCAGTAACAATCAATACCATTATGTGTAGTGTGTAAAAGATCTGGTATAATTACATGATTTAATAAATAGTTTAACTAATTTAAAATATTTTTGTATTGTTTAAACAATATTATTTCAAGGTATTTCCATATATAGGGTATACCTGTATAACAACTGAATAGAATTAGGAACCTATTTTAACGATCTAAGCGCACAATCAAAAGCGCATGGCGCAAGTTCATTTAGGTCATGTCCAAATCGACTTTTGCTAGTTTAACGGCGGAAAAAAAGTTTGCAGTGCCAGGCGCATGATAGATATAAATAGATTTAGTATTATTCAAAATAATGGAAAGGGCTTGAGAAAAAGGAGAGAGACTAATCCAGAAAAACAAATAGCCAGTTGAACTTTTACATCAAACCTATACACCTAGACCCATGTATTGTTAGTGCCCTGCTCTATGGATTAAAACATACAGGGAATAGAACTCCTAACCCGGCGAATGTTGGTCATTCCTGACTGTCACAAGTCATCACAGTAAAAAAGACATTGAAAAGCAAAACAGGAATCCCTTTAAAACCTGTATCAAGACCTAACCTGTGAACGTTACCTCAAAGCAACTGAACTAAATGAATATTATTCCCATTTTACAACATTCAACGACTAATGTTAAAGGCAACCATCAGTTACAATTAACACAATCTGTCAAGGCTTTGTATCCCTCTCATCCTCTAATCCTTAATGCCTCAATATTTAATCACTCATCCAGATCAACAGAGAACAGAGAGGGTACGAGAGGGGAGAATGTCAGAGATCTATGGGAGGCAAAGAAGACCCCGTTTCAGAGCAACACACTTCTTACAATGGAATGCAAACTAACACTGTGATGAGAAAGGGGCGTGTGCGTGTGTGTTGTTTGTGATTGAGGGGGAAAAAGGGAAAAGGAGGGAAGGGAAGTGAGAGCAGAGGGGAATCGGAGACTAAATGATTGACAGCTTAAGTGTGTGCATTGGTGTGTGTGTGTGTGTGTGTGTGTGTGTGTGTGTGTGTGCGTGAGCGTGAGCGGCGGCTGTATAGATATAATCTGTGTTTGTGTGGACACCAGTGGTTGACATGTGCGGTGTCCGTCACGGAAGAAAGATAACTGACAGAGCTGTCATTACTCTCTCTCTCTCTCTTTTACAGACACACACAGACACACACACACACACACACACACACAGACACACACACACACATCACAGCAGTCCCATGCCATCTCTCTCTGTGTCGATGGCTCCTACACACACGCAAACAAAAATCACACACAGTGTGTACTTGTGCCACTTCCTGACACAGATCACTATCTCCGTCTCTGTCTGTCACACACCAGACAGAACTGCAGGGGGAATTGGGTCAGACGAGGTAATTAACACATGCCGGCTTTGTTTTCACTGCCGTGTAAAGACATCGTTCAAATCCACAGAACAGGACAGACGGGCTTGTGAGGGGAGGGTTGCCGCTTTTAATCATTGGGAAACTAGGATGAATATTTCACCCCCCCTCCAAGGCTCTTTATAGCCCTCGTGAAGCTCCCCGGTAGCTGCTCTCCCGAACACTGCGGCTGTGCAGGCCAGGTGTAAGTGGCTGTAAATGTGTAAATGTACGGTCCCTTCTAGAAAAGAGCACATGAGCACAGTCAGTCTACCGTGGACAAATGAATAAATTGATGCATTGCAAGATGTAAATGGTTTGTTTATGTCCTGGACTAAAAGAGGTTACTGTCCATTAGTTCAAGCCTCATGGATATTATATGCGTATGCCCCTAATTGATATGCTCCAAATCTTGGCTTGGAGCTTTAAAAATCAATTTGCTGAATTGCATAACCTGAGTAACATTTGCACATTGCTACCCCGCATAGCTAAAAATTTAATAAATCTGATTCTAATCAATAACATAAACTGCAAACCAGCTGTAGGCAAGAGTCATGGGATGTAGCCTCCTTCTATAATGCATCAATGTTTAACTGTGTACTCGTGTTGTTAGCAGAACTGTGTTTGTAGAATTTGTTGAAATGTTTCTTATTTTACTACATCATCAGCACAAGTGTGAAATATTTCTTGAGCTAAGTGGAGAAAAGGTTTTCCGGACGACATGGATAGTATTGTTTGTTTACGCTATACATGCTCAGAAACTTCTTTTCCCCCCCGCTGCCAGCTTCAGACAGAAGTATGCAACGCTAGGTTTAGCAGATCAGCAATGACTAACAGAGTTAGCCATACAGTAGATAGCTATCATACTGTAGCTATAGAAGATATCCATGGAGTTAGCAGTGATTAGATTAAATAAAATGTGTTTCGTAATTTAAGTAAATCTAGCAATCTATCCAAGATACCACAGGGCGTGTTTTTTTATATGGCTTGAAATTTCATTGCTTTTCTCCCCCACGTAACCACAATTTAACACAATGGTCCTTTAAAAAAAGTAAAAAAAAGTTTCATTGGTTGGGACTGTTGAAATCTCAAAGGGCACAGCGTTCCCTCAGAAATGGAACCTCTGTGTCACATTCCCAACCACCTTTAAGTAAACATTTCCACAGACGCAGAATGTCTTTTCAAATGTGTATTAGGCCTAAATGTTCCAAATCAGTATCTATCCATCACTACATACACCCCTTCAAAATCCTCAAAACATAACACATAGTTACATGATAGATATGAATGAGATATGAGATATGAGATATGAATGAATGGTTACCTACTATACAGTATTTGATCATTCATTTGAGTGAATAGCAGCATATCTATTCCCTTGTGTTGGAGTGTCTCTCAATGTTTCCTCTAATTCATTTGCTTTATTGCTGAGTAAATGTGTTTATAAAGCCATTTACAGCTAAATGGCTGCAGTTTTTACCCAAATGTTCAGGTCATAAAACTGTCGTAAAAAATAAATAAATCTTAATTTGCTGCTGAAAAAGGGTTATAAATGTTGAGAAATATTCCCTTCTGTATGTGTCATATTCTTTAACAGCATTGGTCCAAAAGGATTCTGATTAATTCCAAATTGTGTTTTGATGTGATTGATCCAGTATGTATAAAACAGAAAATACAGATCTAACAAGACCACAAATGCCTGTTGTTTCCAGCTCAAACAAGTATAGCTCAAACAAATGTACAAAGTCGGTTTTCAATTTACTGGCAGAGGAAAAGCCCCAGGTTTTTGTCTGTTGATGAAATCATGTGTTGGGATGTTAAGCTTCTGGTTTGTGGGTTAGGGTGAGAGGTTTGGGAGAAAGTTATTAATGTACACAAATATTGACTGAAATGTCTGAAAATTTCTAAACGTTCAAAAACTTCTTAAAACAGATTTTGAACGTCGTTCGTCTTTTAGAAGGGATAATGCTCTTTTATAACGGGACAGAAAATAACTACTTGCCCAGAACAAATCCAACTAGTCTCTTCACTCCACAGGGAAAGGAATGAGGGAAGAAAGGAAAGAGGGAATATGAAGTAATGAATGGATTAACACATGGATGGACACAACTATCTAGATAGTAAAGGAAAGCAGTGAAATATGAAATATTTATATGTTTATATCAGTAGTAAGCATATACTGTTGATGTTTTCTGTGAATGAAAATGTAGTGGAGGCAGTTTCTTTAATTTCTTACCATTCTCCTTTCCTCCTGTGTGTGTGTGTGTGTGTGTGTGTGTGTGTGTGGGTGTGTGTGCGCGCGCGGGCGCGTGTGTGTGTGTGTGTGTTTCCTGAGGTAATGCTGATAGCCAAAGTAAGCTCTGGGAATTTAATCTCAGCAAAGCAATGCTGCACTCCCCTGATAACTAAACACAAACACACACACACACACACACACTCAAAACATACAAAAGTACGTGCACAAGCACACACACACACTGAGACGTACACTTTCTCACACACAAGCCCCACTCTCTGGGAGAATCAGGATTGCAAAATTGAATGAGTTAGACTTCCGATTTCTGCCAATTACTGCCAAGGTGCCCTTAAGCAAGGCATCTTATCTCCAAGCTGTTCTATAGAGGGCAGCTAGTCTCCAAATGTAGAGGAGTGTGCTGGCACCGGGAGCTTGGAAAAATAGCACAGCCTGCTAATTAATAAATAAATAATGAAACAATAAATACATAAATAAATAACTCTGTTCACCTAAACTTGTAAAGTGCAACCCAAATAGAAAGCAAGAAAGACAATAAATAAATAAATAAATAAAAACACCACATTTGAATATTCAGTAAATGTCTGAGTCCATCTTTACAATGTAAAATTAAATTGTAGACTAACTTAAAGAACCAAATGAAGTGCATTGTAATAAATAAAATGCTTACTCCATCAACAATTGGTGCCATACCATAATGTAAAACACTTGTCCATTCACTGTTAATGTTGCTTGTTTGATCTTCACAACAGCCAGCAATGATTGGATTTTTTCTTTTCTTTTCACAGATTAGAGTAAAATTTATAAGTGGCACTGCTCCAACTAAGCAATGAAAACTTATTTTTATGAATTAATTTCCTGCAGATAGGCAACATTAGCAAGTCCTTGGTTCAAGTGATGCACTCATTAAAAAGCTTTTTATAATTCCCTTCTTTATTTCAAGCCTGATTTTACTTAACCTGTATTTAACCATGGAGTTCTATTAGCCGCACATTTTTGGAATACATTTATAGAGTGTACTTGTGGTTGTGTGTGTGTGTGTGTGTGTGTGTGTGTGTTTGTGTGTGTGCGTGTGTGTGTGTGTGTGTGTGTGTGTGTGTGTGCGTGTGTAAGGAAGAGCGGGAGGCAGGAGGAAGGCAAAAGACGACAAGTGTGTGGGAATGACATGGAGAAGTGAGGAGGGATAATGAGAGGAGGAGAAAAGCGAGGAGAGGAGGAGACGGAAAAGAGGAGAGGAGTAGCTGTCAGGCAGCAGACAAAAGCTTTGTTTGAAGTGTCAGTCTCGTAAGCACGCACGCACGCGCGAAAGCACACACGCGGACGGGTGTGTGCGTGCGTTCGTTCAGACGGCGCGACACATCACAGAAACATCGGCAGGCGTTCCTGGATCGACCGATCCGACCGAATAGAGTTGCAGGTTGACAAAAAAACGGATATGAAAAAAAAATGCTTTTCATTTCTCTCTGCGTGTTTGCGTATGTGTTGGGTATCAATAAGAATGGGCGAAAATACACTGGTCTGTGTTAGTGTAGTAGTAGCCTAAATATGAGACACGCAGCCTTCAGCTGTTATCTCGCCGGTTTGTTTTCCCTCACGTCACGCAAATGCATATATTTGATGGTGATGGACAGATAAATAAACTTAGACACAGAGCTAGGAGACTCTCCTCTTTTGTGGTTTGTGTCTGTGTCGTACAACAGATGGGATTATAATGAAACATAATGAAAGAGCTCTGGTGTACTTAATTATTTGCTTTTCTGCTGAGATTCTCCTTATGTCACAATCAACTGATGATCTATGAAAAATGTAGGCTATTGCATGGACAGTTTTAATTTGTCTACACTACAATGAGTTTATCGGAAGCTAGTCTCTACTTTTGTTTCCCAGAGTAGAGACTACTTTTTCCCATGGGCCACATTGTTTTGTCAAGTGCTACCTCGACTAAGGTGACCAGCATGGATGTATTATAACAACTGATAAGACAGATCAAAATGGCCATCATTAATTTCAACAAGAACTGCTCACTGCAGCGCATACAGCCGAGAGTGCTTCTCACAACTTTTGTGAGTTTGGACTATAATCACGCTGGACTATTTAGGACTATTTGTCTTGCGATACCATTGTGCTTTAGACGCTTCTGTACCTAGCGTGTCTGTGAATACTTACAGTGTAATGTAGTCACGGAAAAACGGAGCTGTCCTGGAATCTTTATAATTGTTTAAGATGCATGTGTTTTCTAAAATCTCCTTGTAGTGCCTTTTAAATAAATTGTATAAACCAAACTAGTTGTGTAAGATGCTAATCTGTAGCACCAGAGAGCATCAGGTAGTGCTTTCCTCATGAATATTTCTGAGTTTTTCCCACCACCCAATCACCAATCAAGGAAAATCAAAACAAGATGCTCCGCTTCTGAAACGCTACCAGTGGGGTATTACGCTGTGTAGAGGATGGAACAAAACGGTCATAGATGCGACGTTGTAGATCTATGGGCGGTGGAAATCCGGGGTTAGTCACCATCTTTACCCCCCCTCTCCCCATGACAAAATACTATTTCAACAGCAGCAAGGTATGTCTGACATTGTGCGTGTCTCTCTGTGTGTACGTGCTAATGTGTTTGGCTGCACCATGCTGTAAGCACTCTCACATAATGGTTTGAGGGCCCCCCGGGAAAGAGAGAACGAGACAGAGAGAGGTAGAGATGAATAGCGAAGGAGATAAGGAGGGGTTCGACGTTGAAGTGCTTGTGTGACACAGTGAAAACGGGCACCATTTCTGAGTGCAAACAGCGTTGAGTAGATTCATTGTCTCGAACAAACAGAGAGGCCGCCGACTCAAGTTATTGTTCTCACGCCACAGCCCCCCTATGCACGGGCCGTGATGTTGCAAGAATTACCGCTAGCCCCCATGGAACAGACAGGCCTTTACAACCCCACTTTACTATGATGTTAAAGGATGTGGCCTCTTCGAATGTATCACTGTTTTAAATAACTTAGTTAAGCTACAGCTAACGCTGCGGATACCGCAGGTGTGCTAACAAGCTATTTTGGGAGATAGCTACAGTATGAGCTTTTAACTGCTACATAAACTGCTACTACTACTACAACTACTACCACTATTAAAAGGCTATAGGCTACTACGAATTATCATCACCATCACAGGTCACTTTTACTGGCCTGGTGTGGCTACATGCTTTGACAAATTAACGCCTGTCTCAATTAGACACCTGGTCTGGTTTTTATAGAAGTTACTTGGATGTATAGAGCTAGTTCTAAGATGTTTAGGTTGCGCAGATTCTCCACAAGACAAGAGAGTTTTGACTCCCTACCTTTGAAAAGGTCATAATTTCTGAATATGTGTCCATTCCTTGATTATTTATATCTAATAATCTAATCTAATCTACCAATAACTGGCCTATTGCCAGTAATAAATATCCCTTACAGAAAAATACACATTAACTTTATGTGTTTTTCTCTGTAATGGGATATATTTATTACAACATGTTTACGTTGAATACAATTAATTTATAGAGTTAATTATGTTGTGTAATTGTAGAATTATTAAATTAAGTCAGAAAGTGAAATATGTGGCTACCCAATAATGTGAGCACTTTGTAATGTGCTTGGAAAATAACAACTCAGGTCAGCACTGAGGCAGGATACTTCATGTGACAAAGATACAAAAACAGCACCACAACCAAGTACTACAGCGCAGTGCCATAGTAACACATAGTAACACAGCAAAATGTGAAGATATATGTTAATCTGCGTTCGGTATCTCCCAGGGAGAATCCGATTTTGCTATCTCTTTTCCACACAACACAGGAATGTTAATCTGCAAGGCTAAAAAAGATGTCAAACTGGAAGTGGGAATGCGTGAAATGAAACACTACACTAGAAACACAAAAAAATCAATGTCAACATTCTAATTTTTTTCCTTGCCTTAAAATGTGTCATCAATATTTCACTGCAAATTATAGTGCTACAACAATATGTCTGTCAGTGCTTTTTAAACCAATCGCTGACGTAGTAACATCAATGAAGGTGTGAAAACTATCCATTGACTTCCCATTAGTGATTATTTCCTGATTAGCCAGCTCAATAAGATACAATAAGTCTTATCTAATGTAAAAACTGGAAGTGGCTCTGGCCCTCTGCTTGAGCTCACCGGTGTATTAAACCAACCGGCCGGCGACCGTCTATCCACCACACCACGTCTATATTAGCTGGAGGGTGGGTGATGGGGGGTTGTCGGTGACAGTCTCCATGCCCACGCTCTGTGGAGCTTTTTCGCCCCTTCTCTATTGAAACTCTGCCCGAAAGTGGATATTAATCGTACGAGCGCCAACGCTCTTTCTGATGGAACAGATCTCTGTCTGCGCTTCCTCCACCAGCACTCTACACACTCCCTACAGTCGTTACAGAATCGCCGACCTTGCTAATGAGGGCTGCGGAAGAACGGCGCCGTCGCTCCTCCACCTCCCGTCGGCACCATGGAGGAGACACCATGGAGGAGGCCCCATGGAGGAGGCACCATGGAGGAGGCACCATGGAGGAGGCACCTTGTGGAGGAGGCACCTTGTGGAGGAGGCACCATGGAGGAGGCACCTTGTGGAGGAGGCACCTTGTGGAGGAGGCACCATGGAGGAGGCACCTTGTGGAGCGTCAGCTGGCCGGCGTGAGCTCGGGCCTTGGGGCGCATTGGAGCGTCCCCCGCCGTCCCCCACGTTCTGCAACCTCCTTCTTGGAGTCCACGGGAGGAGGAAGACAAGCAGAAGGTCTGGACGGCGCTGTCCAGACCTTCTGTGGTCTCCTATAGCTGCGGTGGGATTATCAGTGGTTGGTGGGGCAGCTCTGGGCCACGTTCGGCCGGTGGGGGGAGCAGTGGGGGGGGGGGGTTCCCAGGTGAAGGTTGACGCCTCCGCTGGGGGAGCGGGGGGGCTGGCCTTCCTCAGTGGCAGGGAGAGCATTCCCACGGCTCCACCCGTGCGCCTACGTCTCTCCGACCGCTGAGAGGAATTACGACGCGGGAGACCCCGAGCAGGAATCTGGAGCACATGCCTCAACCCCCCCCCCCAACAGCAGAAGTTGTTCCTGTTCTTCTCCCGGTTCCGCTTCCTCAAAGGGGGCCCGCCGGGGAAGATCTACGTGGCGACGCCCGTGAGAGAGGGACTCATTGCCTGGGCGCACTCGTCCCCTGCCTTTCGGACGCCCGGGGGCAGAAGCTGCGTCGGGGGCTCCCGTCTCCCGCCCGGGAGACCCTGTCTAGACGGCGAACAAGGGACCACCCATTCCGCCTGCCCTGCCGTAAGTTGGCGCCCCGGCGCGTGGGGGCGGTTGAAGGTCCTCCGGAGGGTAAACGAGGTATCGTACACATTAGCCTTGAACCGTGGAATACAGCCGGATCTCGCCTACATTCCATGTCTCTCTCCTCAGGTCGGTGGGCCCCCGGTCCCCCTGGCGCAGCCTGGCCCCCTCTGCTACCCCAGCTCCACACCTGCCGCTCACCCCCTTATCACCGCACTCTCCTAGTCTATATTAGCTGATGGGGGGGTGATGGGGGGTTGTCGGTGATAGTCTCCATGCCCACGCTCTGTGGAGCTTTGTCGCCCTTCTCTATTGAAACTCTGTCAGAAAGTGGAGATTAAACATAAGAGCGCCAACGCTCTTCTGATGGAACCGATCTCTGTCTGCGTGTCTTCCTGCACCAGCACTCTACACACTCCCTAGTCGTTGCACCTAAGCGCCCAGCTTTCACCCAATATCAGACACATGCACACACACGATAGCAAACATACAAACACCCTCATCCATAATTCATCTCCTGGCTGTTAGCTTATTAATGATGAGATGGAATTAGCACTTGGTTAATTTGTTAATTAATTTAATAAGTCAACACCTACAGCCTGTATTCTGTCAAGTCATGTGAGCTCCATAGAGAGGCCAATTATTAAAATAAGGGGAGAGAGGAGGGAAAGAAAAGACAGACAGAAGGAGAGGGTAAAGGCAGTAGGGCAGCAAAGGAATGAGAACGTGAGCAATAAAGACAGTAAAATACCGGGGAGAGAGAGAGAGAGAGAGAGAGAGAGAGAGAGAGAGAGAGAGAGAGAGAGAGAGAGAGAGAGAGAGAGAACCCACGCGCCACACAATATATATAAAACAAACACAGAAGACACAAACACACACACACACACAAACACAATCAATCTCTCTT